>KN835238.1:0-73295 GCA_000827255.1 Suillus luteus UH-Slu-Lm8-n1
ACCGGAGGGAGTACGGTACCCCCTCTGCTATAGTGCGAAGGTGGCATGCTACAATGCTGTTGCGAAGTGCGATAGTGTGCTAGATCTGCTGACGAGTGCCCAAGGCACCTCCCACGAAAAAGTCATGGATAACCTCATAATTCAAAATATAAATTAGGCGAAATGACAATGCTTGAAATGATTCGTACCATTATACTATCGCCCCTCTCCGTGTGCAGTGGAGGAATGTCAAGACATTCTTTAAGACCGCTGATGTTAGTCTGAATTTGTTGGCATCAATGGCTATGGATCAATAAGTCACATTTGTGACGGATTAAATGATCATATTTGGCAGAAAAATAATTATATCCATCTACAGTTCCCACAGCTACAATATCAAGGAATCATCGATTCACTGATGTATGTGCGCGTGAGTGGGCCGTGGTAACTGCCAGTGTAAGCGCTTGTCTGCTAGAACGCCGGTGCGGTGAGGCGGTTGGAAGATGGGGTGTTGGGTGCTGGGCCCTGGCGCGCTGGCTCTAGGAACGAACGACACCTGCCAGCTAGCTCAGTGGGCCCTGGGGTAGTTCTAGTATCATAGCCAATGTCGCAGTGTTAATAATAACGTCCATGCATATGGTGTGGCGTACTTACGACTGGTAGGCTTCGACATCTGAAGACCACAAGCTAAGGAAGTGATACAAAAAACAACATTGATTTGGGGACTACTAAACGAACAAGGTGTAAACTACAATTAAGAAGGGGTAAAAAAAAAAAAAAGAGTCTTGATGCGTGTGTGCGTGCGTGCCAGAGCAAAACCAAAGCCAAAGCCATAGCAAAGCGAGCGAGTCAGAGTCAGAGTCAGTCATGCATGGGAACAAAGTGACAATGCGATGTAAACAAAAAAAAACCAGTACCAGTAAATGGAGCACCATACCATACCGATACGCGAGATAGATGCATGTGCAAACGAAATGAAAAATGATGACGAACCGCGACAAGCTTGTATGTACGTATATATGAAAAGTAATTGCAGTGGGAAAAAAAACCAAAACACAACACATCCCGTTTACGCAAGAAAGACCAAACACCCGAGTCGACGTCGTTGGTTGATGGCGATAGTACAGTGTCAGGGCATCGATCATGATTTGTGGTATATGTATGTACACGGCGAGGCGAGGCGATAGAACGCGGGATCGTGAAAAAGAATAAAGTTAGGTTTGGGTTGGATAGTCATGTCAGGATGGCATGGCGTGGCGTGGCGTGTCATGTTCGTGCGTGCTTTCTTGGTCTTGGTTCTTGAGCTTGGGTCCTGGGTCGTCGGCGTGCGGGGTATGAGTGGCCCTGAAGTTGAACTCTCGGGTACGACATCCCATCGACCCCCTTATGACCCCTCCTCCCTCCTTGTCATCGCAAACGAGCTCTCAAGGGTAGGCGCAACGGGGTCCACGTCCCCCAACGCCCGCCATGTCCCCACGAAATTGTGTCCGCCTACGATATACCCGCTGAATACCCACACCCCGAGTCCGTGTGTTGGGTGTGGGTGCTGGTGCGCTGGGATGCGGACGAGCGCGACGAGTCCGTCCCATTCACGCACGCGGCCGTAGAATTTGTAGTGGTTCCATGCTTGGCCGTGTTTGAAGTCGGTCTGTGAGGGATGAGTTGGGTGGGTAGGATGGGAATGGATGGATTGGGCTTACCTCCCCGACGAGTGCGATATCAAGTACACCGTTACATTTCCTCTCAATGCAGTATTCCTCCTCGTCGTTGTCGTTATCATCGTCCGACGCAAACGTATCAGTATCTTCATCCATCGCATCGTCGTCTTTCTGACGGAAGACGTCGTCGATGACAGAATCGTATTGCGAAGAAGCATCTTGTATGAATGAACCGTCGTCTTCACCATCCGCATCGCTCTCGTCGCCCTGAGTAGATCGTTCCCCAAGAATCTGATCGTCATGCTCCCTATAAACGATATTACACGTCCCGCGGTATTCGCATCCGCGACACGTAGCTTCGTCATGGGAGTTGGGTAAGCCTGGACGATAAGCTTCGTAGGTGTATGTGCAGTCGTGGTGTTGAATCCTGAGTTTGCCTTCGTACTATCGTCGATGATGAGTATTAGCACCGATATCAGATAAAAAGACTCACCAGATCCTCGTGTACCTGCACACCCTTGGGTAACCAAGCATCCGAGATGCCATCGTCGAACCCATCATTCGCACCTCCGGTCGGTACAGGGACCTGCGGGTCCACGCAGTGGTATTCACGAAGACGCATGAAGAGAGGATAAGCGTTGAGGGAGAGCTGTTGCTCCGTAAACTCTTCCGGCATCTGGACATGTTGAAGTATCGAGGCGAATGCGTTTTCTGTGGGAACTAGGAAACGGCCTTGCCAGAGGCCTGTTGCGGAGCCGTAAGTGTAATGTGTGTTCTTGAGAGATGATTTCTCCATTGGGTTATTACAATCCGTGAGGCGGTACCAGTCATCGTCGAAGTGGGAGCTGGGAGGTGGGGTAGCGGGGTCGTACTCCCAGATGGTGAGAGGAGCATGTTTGACGACTTTATGTTGATTGAGCTCGTGGACGTCTTCTTGGGTGGGGCCGATCTGGTCGCCGAAGCCGAGCTGAATGGCGTGTTGACGGGTGAGAGGGAGATGGGTTGGGATGCCGATGGGAGTGACTTGACGACGTGAGAAGAAGATAAGCTTTGCTGCAGTTGAAGCGAGTGGGATACCGATTTCGAAGTCGGTGCGATCGTAAAAGTGGGTTGTGTGGGCGACACCTGCGCGGTAGAGTGGGAATGCGCCGTGTGCGGGGATGATGGATTGGCGGAGATGGCCGTTTGAGTTGTCAGTGAGAGGCATGGTGAAGTGGTTGTGTGGGGCATGGGCTGATGGGTACTAGGGGTGGAATTATGAGGTGGGTTTGGATGAATGGAGTGGTGGCTTACGCGAAAGGGAATGATGACGAAAGGAAGGACGAGTCTGATTATCTCATTGCGGCGGGCGGTAGTCTCGGCTTTAAGACGCTCTGAGGGTGTGTTTGAGAAGATGTTCCGAGGAAGAGGGTGAGACATACCTTCTGTGCTCGTGAACCAAAGCAGCCATAATGCAAGACAGTTGATGGGAGATTCGTTGGGCCAGCCGTTGGCGTTGTCTTCGTATAGGCGTGTGCGAACGAAGTCGTCTACGAATTGAGGAAGACCCGCTGCTTCGAGGAGGGTGCGATTCTTTCCGTCGTTCTCAGACATGAGTGCGAATGAGGCCCAGAAAGCGTCGAGGACGCCGTTGTCGTGTATGTCTCCGCGTCTGATGCACTTGAGGGCGGAAGAGTACCATGCTAACTGGTGAGCGAGGTGACGAGAGTGGTGTGTGCGTGCTCCGAGTCTTCTAGCTGATGCAGTTGAGTCGAATCTATAACGAAAGATGCGAGAGTAAAGATGGGTATTTTTTTGAAAAGCAAGGATGTTATTAATTTGTTTGCATGATTGGAGGAGAGGTAAGATGGAAGCGTCGATTGAGATGACGATGTTCTCTAAAAGTTCGGTTGGTAGATTGCAAAGGGAGGAGGATTGGATGAACATGATGATGATAATTTTTTGGGGGGTGGTATAGTTTTGGATTGTGTGAGAGAGGGTATTATAATGGTTTGGTATCTCCGTTGATAACACAGATCGGGGATCGATTTCGTCATATGGGCGTCTACTCACGGTTTTCCAATTCGGGTAGTGTTGAACCAGTTCATGAACGCCGTCTCTTTTTACAGCAACCAATAGTAATAAAACCCTTCACCACTATCTCCGTATCCCCGGCCACGGCGATCACGATCGGTGGCTCACTCCTCGCTTCGACTCATTGCAACCACCAATACCCGGTAACCGCTCTCCACAACCTCACCTCCTACTCCACCATATACCAACTTGCAACTCCACTCCCATAACAAGTCCTCACTCGGATCAACTCCTCCGCTATTCTCGTGGGCCTGTCTAGACAAAACTAAATCAGTGTTAGAGTTTCAACACTCTCCCCGGGGCGGTGGTGCGCTGAGTGTTCCCGGAACTACCGTACCGTCTCAAACGCCCAATCTTCAACGGCCCGGTGTCATTCCGAGCCTTTTACTTGGTCAGTTCTAGTCTTTAAGAGTGAGGAGGATGGTTGACTTTTCCCAGGACTACAACGACCATGAACGCTTTTATCAGCTTTTCACCCACTCATCCTCGCGGTTCCGGCGTTTTCAACTATTATTCGGTGATTATTCGATAGACGATCCTGCTTATATTTCCCGTCTATTATCCATCTCATTCCCGTCGACCCCCATTCCCAACGTTCCCATTACTTCATCCCGTTCCCGTTCCCATCGCCATCCATCTCATTCAAATCATCGCTTTTCACAATCACTTTGTCATCCCTGACGCCTTCATTTCCGTCCCCATCCCCTTCACCCATCCATCCATCATTCACCTACTTCTCATTTATCCCAAGGTATCTATCTATCGTGATACTCTCCTACCCACTCACCTAAAAAATTGTATAGGTCCAGCGCATGCGTGAGATACGCTTTACTTGTCCAGTCACCGATCTAGATCATGGGCCTTTAATCTGCACCTGTGACTCGGCGCGCTCATTCCGTCACCTCCAAAAATGGTCCCAAGTCCGTCTCCGTTACCCCATCCATTACCACCGTGTTGCCTGGGGCGCAGTCTCTTGATTACCGTGTGAGTTCACGTCGTTATCATATAGCCCGCACGCGATGTGGCGTTTTTGGCTGTGGGGCCTTGCCTCTTTTCCTTTTTTCCTTTTCTGTTCCCTCTTCCTTCTTTCAAGTCACACCTTACCAATTGCCGGCAGGCACTCAATTCAGTTTATGTATCATGCCGCCAACGGCCTTTCGTTAGCGTACCCTGTACCGACGGCTATACTCACTTTCTGTTTTCTATTACTAGGTCAGGGGGCATCCTCCCTATCGGCATCGGCAATCCTTTACCGTCATCTATCGAGCGGTCGTTGGCGACATCTACCTCGACTTGGAAATAATTTGCCGATGCGTGACTCACAGAGTTAATTCAGTCACCTATGAAGCCTGTTTCATGTTTGCCTTTGTCTCTGTCTTTAGGGCATAGCCGTTGTTGGCGTTGGCATCGCGCTGGCGTTTTGCTATTGGGCGCGATGACGCCGTTCATGCCTCAGCGCCATTGGTGGCCTTTAACTCACTTTCGTGCCTCTGCTATTGTCTTTTGTTTAGCCTGGCGGTGACGCCGTCAGCCACAGGGTCATTGGTGGGGTTTAACTTTTAGTTGCGTGATATGGTGGACGGCAAACTGACCGATGAGGCTTTCTGGGGTTCACAGCTAGACGCTTTACCTTCCTTCCTTCCTTCCAACTCGGTCTTTCCCGGGAGCACGCATCGCTCGCGTGGGGGTGATTAGTGGGCCTGTACCTGGTCCTCTCGCTTTTATTTGGCACAAAGACGGTGTCTGACCGCGATGCGTCGGCTCGGGGTTTCCCGGCGTTACATAGCGTTTTGCACTTCGCCGCCATCACGCACGCTCCCTATTCTATTCTATTTCCTCCTATGGCGGGTCTACCCGCACAACGCCCTCTTATTTGGTATTTGGTGAGATTCCATCTCGGCTCGCTAGCTACTATTGATATTGATATAAGCAAACGTTAAATTCGTTTTTTACAGTTGTCGTCGTGCGATTGGCCAAAGGGGACATTTATGCGATGCGTGCTGGATTGATCCGTGAGTTCGCTGAGCGCGAGAAGGTGCGTTTTTATGGTTCGTGATTTGTGGGGATTGGTGGGCTTTTACTTTTTTACTTTTTACTTTTTGGGGCTTGGGGTTTGGAGTGCGGGCTTCTATTCTATTGGTGGTGATGGCGGTGAACGCTGAGTGATGGGTATGGGTATAGGTATGTGTATTCTTGCGTTTCAGAATGATATAGGCACCTTCGACTTGGGCTTCGACTTCGACTTCGGGGGTTCCCGAGTACATACATACCATCATATCATACCATATCATAGAGTTTTTTTTTTTGATGGGAGGATTTGGGTTTGGATTTGTACTTTCTTCTGTTTCTGCTGATGTTGATGTTGATGCCTTGCCTTACTGACCATCGATATCGATAGAATTGCGTTCGGTTCGGTTCGGTCTTTCATGGGAGTCGTTTCGTTCATATGGGGACTGTCATTGGTGCGTTGAATCTGTGTTGTAAACTCGTGGGTGACTGAGAGATATACTAGGGTTTCGTTCTCAGGATTCAGGATTCAGTTTCTCAGTCGTTCCCAGTGTTGATGGACGCGACTTTGAGATTTTGATTCTTGTCTCCAAGGAGACCATATAAGCAGACTTCATCGATGGTGGCTTTGGGGGCTTGTGGTCTATTGCGTTCCACCAACCGGTGTTTAGCGATTGTTTGCAGATATCAATGATGCAGAGACTCACTTTAACATCGTCTGGTGGTGCAAGTAGATTGCTGGTCTTCTTAGCGCTTGGATGTTGGTCTTCATGTCTTTGCGCATCTGTTGGCGGCTGTCAAGAGTATCAGTCTATCAAGGTCAACATATAAGGTTTTACGATTCTGTGCATGAATCAACGATACATGCAAAGACTCGTTGTAAACATTATATGTTGACTGCTTTAGACTGCTAGTCTTGTTGTCGCCCAGAAGCTGGTTTTCGTGTCGTTGGTGGCTGTCAAAGCTTTCAGTCTAGTATCAACTGACAACGTTTTGTGTTGTCTTTACCCTTTCCGGTGGAAAGACTCGCTTGAAACATTGTCTGTTGATAAGATTTGATTGCTGGACTTGTCTTGTTGGCGCGCGGATGCTGGTCTAAGGCCCTCTCTCGTGTCGCTTTGTGGGTCTGTCAGGGCTTTTGGTCTCTTTCGGTTGGTATTTGGTCTGACGATTCTTTTCTTTGCAGAGATCGATGCAAAGACTTGTTTTGGGCATCGTTTGTTGATTGGATTGATTGGTTGTCTTGTTTGGAGTTGGGTGTTGTTGATGAGGCTGTGGAATGTGGTGAGCTGTATTCGTCTTTTTTGTTCTTCAGAGCCCTTGAGGACTGACTCTCTGAGTCGACAGAGGGGTCTAACGATTCTTTGCAGAGTGTATTGATGAGACGCCGGAATCTAGTGAGCTATACTCGTCTTTTTTGCTTTGCAAAACCCTCGGGGACTGACTGCTTCGGGCTAGTCTTTCCTAGGTCGACTGATGAGGTTTAGTGCATCTCGGTACCGGTCGATGGTACACTCAGGCACTTGACATCATTGATCAACGGCATCAAACTAGGCGGGTCTCTGTCAAGATTCCTCTACAGCATGGGTTCTCTCCATCGCGTCCGAGGATTTATGATCAGTGACGCCGGAAGCTGCATTCGTACTTTCTACTCTACGAATTCATTCGCGACTGACTGATTGGGTTCGAACTTCATTTTCATGGGTCCTTCTAGAATCTAGGAGGCTGGATGACTCGTTGTCCGTACATAACGATGATGCAATGACGCATTTGGCATCGTTTGTCGATGGGGTTGGATCGCGCTGGTCTTTTTGTATTGACGCTGCCCGTTGCCGTCGTGTGTTTGGTTTCATTCGGGATCTTCAATGACTTATCTTACGGCTTCTCGTATTGACGCTGCCCGTTGCCGTCGTGTGTTTGGCTTGCTCTAGATCATAGCCAAGGACTTGTCTTACGGCTTTTTGTATTGACGCTGCCCGTTGCGATCGTCTCTTTGACTTGCTTCAGATCATAGCCCTTTTGTCTTACGGCTTTGATATTCAAACGCAGGGTTCACTCTAGTACAACACGGTTCTTTCCTGCAGATATGTGAACGCCAATTGCCGGACGATGTGTACGAGTGCATATGATACATGGTTGTATAGAAATCATAATATATGTTCTTATCTGATGGTCTCTTTCAGGTTCCTTGATGCGAGTGCTTCCCTTTAGGTTGATTGTGATCTTGTGAATGATCGATGGTCTAGGCGGTATCGTGCCGACTGCCTGAGGTTAAAGAAACACGACCTTCTGCAGCGCTGTGGGCGATGGATGGATGTGGCCCAATAATCATACAATCCTCTGAAAAACCAACCAGTGGTCGCACCTCCTATGTTCATCTAATTAACCCGGATTCTTGGTGAATGCCTGTCAAAGAGGTGTGGCGGGATCGAAGCAGAAGAAGCTATTATTACCAAAACGGGTCAAATCACGTCCCAGAATGGAATGTGACTGCTTTCCTTGACGTCGTCACAGAACGCGGGGTCGATGGGCACATAAAAACTCGTCGTCTCCATATTTCCCTCTTTCTTCGTGCCCACTATCATCTACATTCTTTTCCCCACCTACCGTCATGCAGAGCACCGATAATGTCCAGCCGTTCATTTCTTTTGGTCATGAATATAGTCCACCGCGCTCCAGGACCACTGCTGCGTCCATCTGGGCTCCTCAGCCTCAGTTGTTGGATTCGACGTGGCCAAAAGCTATAGACTCCTTTTCTCGTGACGCTGAGAGGGAGTTGCAGCGCTCTGGTCGCGTCCCGAATGGCCGGAACTTCTTTGTCCCAGGTAACGGAAGTGAAGACGTTTTCGGTCCTGTTGGCCTTGTCGGTATGCCTCGCAAAAGAGACATAGGTGCAATCGGCGACGGTAGGAAAAAACAGAGCCCCGATTTTGACGATAGTGTTAGTCGATCTTATCAAAATAAAGCGCATATATGCTGATAAAATTGATCAATTAGCATGTCGAGCAGCTCTTACGCGCTCTTAATCTGAACTCTCCCGCTCTTTATACTCAGCAGCCTTCTCGTCCTCAAATTCCCGACGCCAAGAATGTATCGCCCGGCTCTCCGGATTTTTCTCCGAGCTCTACTGTATCTGCGCTCCTTACGCCTACAGATCTTTCTCCTGCGAAAACTTCTTTTGACTTGAAGATCAATCCACCTCATGAACTAGCTCCTTCGCACTCTACTTTGTCTCCTTCGTCCCTTCTGTTTGACCACGGCTCGCCCTTGAGGGCGCACGATTTCATGTCTCATAATGTACACCAGCGTTTTTCGAGCGTTCCTTCTTCGAACCTTATGCCTCCTAGCCCATTGCCTTATTTCGAGCAGTCTTCTGAGAATTCTTCCCCAGCTTTGGGCTCCCAGCAGTTTTATGACAGTGCTTTCGCTCACCTGAACCATCCAGAACTATCAAGGGCTTCTTGGCGGCAACCACAGCAGCTGTCTGCCCCTCCCGAATGGTTAAGGGTCGAGGAGAAGCTTGGCGGCGACTATCCCTCCGGCGTCACGGTCGGAGAGGATTCTCTTAGGACCTCGCCGTCTCAGCCGTCGTTCCCACCTCGTCAAAACGGAGTTCATACTCACGAGGTAAGACTATCTTTCGCCACTCTTTGTCCATCGCATATGCACTTACGTCCCCTTCACAGCCGATCAACTTCCTTTCGCTTTTGCATCCGTCATCATCTCCCCCATACAACGTATTTGTGGCGCGTATCATAAAGTCATCTGACCAGCAGGCTTCTATCTTTTTGCAACAGAAGCTCAAAGTTGCCGATCTTGAGGAACGTCACAAGATTGTCGATGCTATCTGTGCGCGCGGCTTTGAGATGATGTCACACCGGTCAGTCCTAGTCATAGACTTGGTTTAATTAAAAGTGATATTTATCTGTGTGGCCGCTAGTTTTGGCAACTGGGCAGTCCAAAGATGTCTTGAGGCTGCGGCGACGCCAGAAGAACGGAGGAAGATAGTCAACTGCATGAGGTATGCTCTTGGCTTACGACGAACTTTCTTGAACGGCACCCTAATTGTAAATAGGGGACGGGTCGTCGATCTTGCGACCAACTGTTACGGATGCCACGTCCTCCAAAAGGCACTTGATTGTGAGGAGGATATTCGCCTCCTGATCGTTTCCGAGCTTCTCCTCGGGGACCCTGCATTAACTTTGGTGAACAAACACGCATCTCATGTCTGGAGCAAGGTAAGAGGTCTGTTACGACTCGTATGCCGTTGGGCCCTAACCAACATGTATCTAGATCATGGAATTGACGTGGACGGCCCCCGCGCCTCCAATTTTCGCATTGTCAGGGTATTTCTTGCTGGAGGACCAATGCGCTTCTGACGATTGTATATAGCGTCAACAAGTCCCTGAAAGGGAAATGGGCGTCTCTCGCTTGCCATGAAACAGGATCCCTCGTTGTCCAGGTGAGGATGCCAGCGGATGTCATGAAACTTATTTCTCATGCTCTACAGCACGCATTTGAGAACCTTGAAGAGTCCGCCAAGGACGGGATCATTGATGAACTACTCAATCAAGGTCCTACTGTGTTCGGCGAGATTGCAAAGAACCAGTGGGGTTCGTACTGCATTCAACACAGTCAGTGCTTCTACTATTGCTACCTTCGTGATTTCTTACAGTTGCTTCTTTGATCCAGTTTTAGAGCACGGGTCTCCGAAACACCGTCAAATGTGCCTTGACCATATCATGTCTGACCTCCTGGATTATGCCACAAACGAACAGGGGTACAAGTCTGTTACGAAGGCTCTCAAAGAAACGGGTCCCGAAACTCTAGACAGGATCGTTAAGCGGATGTGTGAACCCGCGAAGGGGTAGGAACATTGTGTTTACCTTCCTTTGCGATACTGATCCCATCAAAGTGGCCGTCGAGCGATGATCGTAGATTTGGCGTTGTCGGTCACCGGTAGTCAATTGATTGCGAGTACATTGCCTCAGGTATGCTGTGTTGCCGTTAGTGTCTACTGTCAGCCTCATGTTCGTTTGTAGGCGGACAAGGACCAACGCACCACGCTCTATGACTGCATTCGTGGCCATATCGTCACCCTGCGCGGCTGTAAGACAGGGTCGAAGGTCATCTGGCTCTTGTAAGTTTCATTTATACGTTGCTTCCCTTCTTTGTTGATGTGAATGATCCGTCCTCAGCGATAGAATGGTTCGATCTTTTCTTTCTACCTCTGCTTTAGGTTCTAACTCGTGTCTAGCGCGCCTATTATGGCTATTGAGTGGATGCCCCATCCTGCGTCCTCTCTATTCCGATCTTTGACATCCACTGCAATATTCTCTCGCCATCTCGTCTGCATCCACGGCATCTTTGCTTCCTCAACTTTGAAAACGTCTCTTATAACATCAACAATACTTCGGTCAATACCTGGCTGGCCCATCTCCACCATTAATCTCGGAAAAGTACCAGAAAAAGCTCATCTGTCTCGCATTCCAATATCAAAAGCAGTCCTAATCGCATCAACATCAACATCATCAGTCTCAAGTCGCATTCGCAATTTCGCAACCGTAATCGTATACTACGCATCGTCGTTTCCATCTCAGCCTCGCTTGCACGAACAATCTTCGCACTCAACTCTCTCGATATCGAATTTCACGCCTGCTTATTTGCGTCGCTATCCAAGTTCCTCGCTTCTTCTTTCGATCATATATACCGTGCACATCAACTTCCGTTGTCAAGCCTCCTGTTTTCCTGCTCGCTGCTGCTCTCAGCACGGAATGGAGACGCGGATCATGTGCGCTAATCAATCAAATTTTCGTCCTTATGTCAACCAAGCTAGAATTCCTCGCATGATCCATCGAACAGCAGCTCAGCTCTATTGTAACAACCTTTTCTTTTACTTTTATCAATCCAAAGATTCCAAACGCATCATCGCATCTGTACCTGTTTCTACACCCACCTTCGTTTGTAGCATCAATTCGTCGTCACTGTTGTCAACAATGTTATCAGTCGTTGTCCAGTTATTGGACTCTTTAAATTCAGTGGGAACGGTCCGGTATACTCGTAAACACGCGTTAAGGTCGTATAGTATGATATAGTGTATGTCGGGCGACGATAGAAAGTACAATCAGTTTGGAACGACGGTGCCATCTATCAGATATAATACGCCATTCTGTGCCTGTTGAGTGTAAAATCATCAATGCCGAACAGTGTATAAAATATAACTGAACCGACCTCCTTCATTCCAATAATGCGCACTCCATCCTCCAAAGTCACCCGCATCCACTCGGGCGCATCAGGCTTTGCGTCGGGAACAGGGTTGAAAGTAACGAGTTTCCCATCTTGCAGCGTTTCGTACGAAACAGGGGTGTCAAACAGGGAAATGCGAGACTTGACAGACATCTATGAGGGAGGATTCGACAGACAACAACAAATATCTCACAGGAATGATATGGGCTGATACCCATCGCTCTACATTTCTCTTAGAGCTTTCATCTAGCTCTTGTTCTGATACCCCAATATGAGGCTCTACCGACTCCGGACCTTGGTGTCTACCCAGCCATGCGTTTAATCATGATCATGTCTACACCATCATATACACAATTGTCACACTCACGGTTTACGTGCCAGTGCCATGACAGCCTTGTTCGTCGGTACGAGCATCGTAAACCAAACAGACTCAGAAGCAAATCTAGACGACCACTCCGTGTCTCGAGCATACGAGTAATAAATGCTCGCTGAGGACTCGATAGTCAGCAGGTCTGCGAGCGTGGGCTGGGAGCTAGTGCCAAACGGCGATGCATCGTTGGTTTGCGGCATTGGTGGGATTATGATTTGCTCCTGAAACGAAGCGGATACTGCAAAGGGCAGGATGAATGCAAGGAGGTGCGATAGACGCATGGTGATGAGGTTGGTAACTGGAGCTCTGGAGCTTCAAGCCGAGATGGATCGAGGTGATCGGAAACTGCCGATTGCGTGCGGTCAGGTGATCAGGAGTTGCTGACACCTATAAATCTCCACGTGAGTAATTCAACTCAACTTTCACTCCATTCTGAAGAGAACGAGTTATAACGATTATCGTTCACTCTCCTGTGATCTATCTATTCTGTCAGAGCAGAGCTCTTGAACTCGTGAGTACTGTATTTTGGTGCCGGCCGGGAAGGACGCTCCTACTACGACTCGCGTAAAAACGCAAGCAAGGGTATCTCTTATTCTCGTATGATCAGACACGTAGCAACTAACATCTCCTTCATTCTCCTCATCACACACTCGATCATAGATCGCATAACTCAGAAGGCACCATCAGGACGCCCATCGCAATTATGTCTTGCGGCGATGAGGCATCATACCAGGTCCGTGCACAACTTTGAAGTTAATGTCAAGATTAGGCGTACATACAGGGGAGGATACAGTCCCGAAATCTGCACTGTATGCTCTTGGCAACAGGTTGCGCCTCACCAGCCACGACCAAATGCTACACGTGAAGTCGCCAGAACACAAGGCGGAAGGACGCATGACATGCATCATATGCCAATATGCATGAACACTATGCGCTGGTCCAAGGGCATGACGCTGTAGCGAGCCATCAACTAGAGCGCTCGGTTCAGCGTAGCCCATTCGGAATAAACTGGGGTCTCCTGGCATTCATGAAATTGATCATAGGCCAACATGTATGAACACTTTGCGCTGGTCCAAGGGCATATCCTTGTCGCAAGTATATGCCCTTCGACCAGCGCATCGCGAGCCAATGAGTGGACCGCTTGAGGGTACGTTGAAGGATAGAGATAGAGATGGCGAGGTCGAGGTATGTTCCATTAGCTTGGTAACCAACAACTTCGCACTAGCTAGATTGGACTCTGCTGCAGCGCGTCAGGGATGATCGGTCGATGACCCATTGAACAGAGTCTAACGACACGTTCAAAGTGCTTTATGGATTGGTCAAGATCCCCACTTGTCTGCGTCCTGCATTATCGTGCGAGAGGACCATGACCTGAGTGAAGATAGATGACACATTGTAGATGACGACCTGTAGCATTTCACCGACACTAATCACGAGGGTTATCTGTCCGGGGTCCTGGGGGCGTTCTGGAAAGGATGGAGGATCATCGTCAAGAGGATGAGAGAC
Organism: Suillus luteus UH-Slu-Lm8-n1; assembly: GCA_000827255.1. Taxonomy (NCBI): domain Eukaryota; kingdom Fungi; phylum Basidiomycota; class Agaricomycetes; order Boletales; family Suillaceae; genus Suillus; species Suillus luteus. The sequence goes on from KN835238.1 coordinate 13,840, forward strand.
GAAGCTTGGTGACATATAGCTGAAAGATTAATACTTGAGATTAGGATGTGTGCTGAAAGTCACAAACCACTACAGTATCTGTGAAGTTATAAAGGAGGGAACTACATCATACGCGCGGCACACTGCGCTGCGATATGCAGCATGTCCAGCCACATAGTTTCGTGTCACATATTATACGGCAGGGCACGTTGTGAGGTGTATTAAAGCAGCCGAAATGGGCAGGCTTATGACAAGCAGGAGTGTCAAGCACCCTGTAAGTAATGACTGCGAGTTCACTGGGATATATAATCGTCGTGTCACATCTTACTGGACTGACATACTGATTGAGTCCGTAAGTATATCAGGATTCAGGATGTTGCAATAATTATATCACGCATCGAGTGAGGTTATTACCGAGGGTAATGAAAAGGAACATGATAAACGTCTAGCGCATGTCCGAGTCTGGCGTCTAGTATGCATTGCTGTTAGTTTTTGTGCCAAGAAAAGAAATCAAATAAATTGCCAGTCAATGGTATCTAGGCAAAAGGAACCATTGAAAAAAAGAGGTGATCTGAAATGAGACTTGAGTCGAGCAGCAAGAAAGGTGAAGTCACGCGTCACAAGTCGCCCGTCACACCCAGGCTGTTACTAGCACTATGATCAAGTACTGATCTGATGACTGTGAACTTCTTCGACGATTCGACACACAATCAGGATGCATCAGGCTCTACTTGTACCCGAAGTTATCCTAAAGATCTTCGCGCATGTGAAACAAATCAAGGATCCATTGTATACCTCGACACCATTATATCGACAATGTCTTGCAGCGCTTGCAACCACATGCAAAACCTTCTACGAGCCTGCAATGGATTTTCTTTGGGCTGACATGAATTCGTTACTACCACCGCTGGGCTGTGTAACGAGGTTGCATCCAATGATATACCCTAGTGCTAAGGTCAGTGTGGAGTTCGGACGAGTCCACGCGAGCTTAATGTTCTTTTGTCATCTATTCACTCACCGAACATCTCAACACAGAAATTCTGGTCTCGGGACATCGAGCCGTTATCTGAGCTCGAGCGCAGTCAATTTCTCCGTCATTCCGGCCGTGTGCGCTCCCTGTACGTATCGTCCGACGACGATATTCACCTCCTATATTTCCTCCCCTTCGACATAAGTGTGTTCCCAAACCTGCTTTCATTGTCCTGGGTGGTTGTTTCCTCAAGACACTTACACTTCTTCCTGTCCCCTACATTGCGTAATTGCTATATCGCAATCGTTCAACCAGAACTGGTTCAGAATTCTATTGGGACGCGTTGCGCTGCTCTGGAGGACTTGGACATCGTGACAATGGGGACCATGGCACGAGCTCCGCATTTGTCTGAAGCCGTCCGTTCATGCAAGGCGCTGAAACGTCTGCAATGTCCACCGCTGGACTCAGCAGCATGGAAGCACCTCTCCACCATCCCTACCCTTCTCGATTTGTCGATACATCAAGAAAGCTTTTCGCCGAGTCCCCCGCCCAAATTGGACACACACAATCTCAGTTTTGTAACTTTCCTCAACGTAACGACTCTTCGTTTTTGTTATGCGCCAATTGCAGACATCATTGCGGTCATGCAACATTCAGAATTTCCCTCGCTTAAAGAATTCGAGTTTATCACCCACCGTTTACCTGGGGCAGAACTACTGCCGGTTTTACGAGCGCTGTCGCAGTGTAAAGCATGCCATACCCTTGAAAACATCGCCATTTCCGACGATGACCCAGAAGTTGAGGAGCCCCCAGGCAACTCATTTTCAGTGGTCAGGGAGCTTCTTTGTTTCACGCAGCTGCGATCCCTCCGGCTTTTTATTCATTGCTCTATCAACCTTGACAACGACCTTCTTTTGGAAGTCGTCTCGAGTTGGCCACAGCTTCGCACTTTGTCATTGTACGACACACGTCATCTATCACCCAAAGTTACCTTCCGCGGATTATTCGCAGCGCTCCGTCGATGTCCCCAGTTGCATGCCCTGAATATAGAACTAGATCTGGTAAACATCGACATTGATCCTAAAGCCGAGTCATTTCAACATACCTCCCTGATAACTTTGGGCGTACACGACTGTCCGGCAGCGGATGACGAAGCTATCGCCCGCATCATTTTCGCCATGCTCCCCAATGTTCGATTTGCGAGCACATGGAGCAGGATCAGCCAGCATCACGAATCTCTCCAAGCTTCTTCCAACTTGCAAGATGGAGGCGCGGTGACTGACACGAGTGAAGAGGCATAAGAGGGGCAAACAAAGCGCCGGTGTCATTGATTCGGTTGACTGTGATGAGGACTGTCTGTATAGTTCCGATGATGCACCTCAGCTTCAGTAAGCAGGCTAGTTCCAGTTTCGTGGTTCGCGATGCGGTTGGTTCGGGATCGTATCTTGAATCCCATTCCTATTGACCATCACGTACGTATCACACAAGTCCATTGTTCTTCAAGCTCCTCCTTCATCGTAGTCTTAAACATGTCTTTTACGAACCACAACCTTAAATATCTGCTGACCCTTTGCGAGGTTTTGTGGTGCTCGATCATACGACGCAGATTATTAGACAAGCCTTGCATATAGTACAATGCAGGGCCAATTGTAGCATGAGCTACGCCATTATTCACAAGGGTTGGTTGTCTCTCCTGCAATTTGGCCAAAACTCCATGCACCTGTTCAGCGAGATCTGCTAACCACTCGCTCGGAACACCAGGGCCGGGCCATGGCTTAAAGACGTTTACGCGTCGAGTGTGGGACGACAGGAACGGAGGCTGTCTTTTTAATTGCGAGACAAGCTTATGAGGGCTGCACATCAAGTGCATTCTTTAACATCGAGGATCATGCGCTTGGTCTGACAATTGTTTCGGTGGTTGTCAGTAGCTTAAACACATGATATCACCATATATTAAAAAAATCACATTATGCATCGGCAGGCAGTGTCTATCGGTCCACCTCACTAAATGGATATGCGTTAGTGTACCTCACGTAGGACGAAATATCAGAAACGCACCCAAACACAAGATCCTGCGCGACAACAGCAATAAGCAACAAGAACAATGAAACCGCGGGGTACATACCATAGTACCGATGATGGCGACAGCGTCAGCAAGCATGTGCTGTAGAAAGAGGAATAGTTAGCGCTTGAATGCTAGGACAGTGTTTTGTTGATCTTACATCTAGAAAACAAATCATATCTCAGTCAATGCCTCGAATCAGGGTGTGAATAACGTACGTCTCATCATGAAGTCTGAACCCGCAAGATGGGCGAAGCCGGGAGCACGAATCTTGCATCGGTATGGACGATTGGTACCATCCCTAAATGTTACCCGATCAATGATGTTTAAACGAAGTGTTTAATTGTCACGCACGAGACGAGGTAAACAGCCATCTCTCCCTTAGGAGCCTCAATGGCGCTGTAGGTCTCACCTGGTGGTACTGAGTAACCTTCGCTGAAAAGCTATGGGAACGGTAATCAGCAACAGTTGGGTGTAGCTGAGTGGCGGAAGATACCTTGAAGTGATGAATGAGTGCCTCCATACTTTCTTTCATCGAAGCACGGGGTGGCGGAGCGAGCTTATTGTCGTCTACCTTGATGACGCCTGTCGGCATTTTGTTCAAACACTGGAGATGAGAATAGTTGAGTCTAAGATGATGATCATTTGACTGAACACTGCGGACCTGATGGATGATGCGCAGGGACTCGCGGAACTCCTGGACTCTGCAAAGGTACCGGTCATAACAATCACCGTTCTTTCCAACTGGGACATCGAATTCAACCTGTGACGCATCGTAAACAAACGCGTCTGTGAAACACGAAATTCATACCTCATCATATTTGTCATAAGGCTGCACTCTTCTTAAATCCCAGGGGATTCCACTACCTCGCAGCATGACACCCGTGAAGCCATAATCCAGGGCTTCCTTGGCAGTCACCACACCAATACCGACAGTTCGCTGCTTCCATATTCTGTTGCCGGTCACAACTTCTTCGATTTCATCGACACGAGAAGAGAATTGCGTTGCCCATATGTGTATATCCTCCAGAAGACCGTGCGGAAGGTCGAAGGCGACACCACCGGGACGAACGTAGGCGGCGTGGAGTCGAGCACCAGAAACACGCTCGTAAAACTCCATGAGCTTTTCGCGTTCTTCGAAGCCCCATAAGAAAGGGGTGAGAGCACCAACGTCCATAGCATGGGACAAGACGGCCATCAAGTCTAAAACAATCTTTAAGCGCAGGCTTCACGAAGCGTTCTGTTCGTGACATACGACTAAGGATACGCGTGATTTCACCAAACATGGTGCGAATCCACTTCGCACGTTCAGGAACCTCAATATTAAGGAGTTTTTCGACCGCAAGCGAGTAGCAAAGCTCGTTGGTCACTAGAATGGGGTCACTTAAACATTGGGCGCGACACTCGTCATGAAACTCACTCACTCATGGAAACGTAGTCGAGCCGATCGAAATAGGGAAGAGCTTGGACATATGTCTTGTACTCGATCAGCTTTTCAGTCCCACGGTGGAGGAGGCCAACATGCTGCAGTAAAATTAGCAATCCCGCGCAGGTACCTGGACTGAACTGCATACTGGATCAGCGCGCAGAATTTCTTCTCCATTCAATTCCAAGATCATTCGCAGTACCCCGTGAGCAGCAGGATGTTGGGGGCTAAGGATTCAATCAATTTTGGGACGCGCTGCAAATATCATAAACGACACTTACCCAAAGTTCACTGATCGAGTGAGTTTATTTGATTCAGTCACAACAAAGTTCAGAAGAAATGCTCACCAGTAAAGTGCCGCAACTTCGCGTCAGCTCTGGTCCCGGTCTCTTTCAAAATTTCCGCCGCGCTCAAGCCATGCAAGTCTTCTACAGTATGAGTCCCATACGAATTGTTCGATCCATTGGTACCGGGTTGCAAGACCTCTGGCTGACGACGGGTGACTGAGGACGAAAATGAGCGCAAAAGGGAGCGCCTCGGCAGCACAAGTTGCCGCCGCAGGAGTGTACTGGCCATAGCTATCGTCGATGGAGACGAAGCGTGACTTTCTCGCAGGAGGAGACTGTGATGAGGTTGGTCAACGAAACGCGGCGTAAATCGGCCAGTGCGAACTGAATAGGACACCCCCATTTGAGGGGTCCCGGTCATTGCCACAACACATCTCCCGCAACCCCACTTAAGTTAGTGCTGAGCTAGTCCTGCTGTACCATGCTTTACGCCAATGGGCCGAGTGCTCTGCTATGGGCTATATCTATATTACTCGGATTCGGCTTAATGGCGCTTGCAGATGATACTCCATGCACTTTGCACCATGAAGGCAAGTACTACAATCTGAATTCGTTGAAGGCTAGGTATGCCCTAGGTGCAATCATGACATTGCATATGTTCAAGCCATTTGTTCCGACAGCAAGGACTACGAGTTCAAAACACCAGGTGGACATTCTTTCTACCTGAATGTCTGTCGACGCGTGACCACTGAACCCTGGAGCACTGGAGTTCCCGACAATGTTGACATCGCCGGTCTAGTGCGGAAAGACCACCACGACTTTGTTGTAGGGTATGTGATGTCCAGTTCAAACACCATATCAACAGTTGGCCAACACGATGCAGACTCGTAAATACGACTCTGGAAATGAGGGGAACGGACCTTATGTTGCATCTTTCCAATGGTTCGCCCTGCCCTGGGGAAGACAACTTATACGGGAGCTCATCCATCAGATTTCTTTGTGATGCATCGGTCTACGGAGCTGGTGGGGTATTATTATTTCTCAATGTGGGACACGGTAATTGATGTTTCATCCAGGCAAACCGGTGGTAATATTCCAATTTCCGGAAGACGACAATCAAGCCTGCCAATACACGGTCGAGTGGCGAACACATGTGCGGATTTATATACACCTCCATCTTCTCTAACTGACGGCTTCCTATTGTGTAGTTTGCTTGTCCCACAGGTGAAAGGGGCCTTATCTCAGGATTAATTGTGTTCTTGGTGATCACGTACGTCATGTTGACGAAAACATATATTTTTTATTGATTGGTTGAATAATTTTTTTTTAGCATAATGATCATTCTGATGCTCCTCATTGTTTCTAGCACCTTGTATAGCCGCTTTGTGCTGAAAAAACGTGGCTTTGATCAACTGGCCCAGTTTTCCAAAATTCACCTCCTCGAACTTACGGAATTTTGCATGGAGCTCTTCCGGTCCGCAGTAGACAACGTTCGCTCCAGCGCTAATAGATGGGCGAGATCGACCGGGGACCTCAACCCTGCATCTCACCAATGGTCATCAAGGGATGAGGAGCAGGCAATGATGGCCGCTGATCCCCTTGAAGATGACCATGATCAGGAACTGCAAGATACTACCATGTGGAGGAATGATACCGCAGGTGGGCCGCAGGGTGCGGAATTTATGGGAACTATACGATCATGACTGGATATGTGTACGTTACATGTTGTATCTTTAGGACGGAACTTATCGATTATTGTGCCGAGACATATTCCCTATCCAGCATTGCTCCGCACCTCGCACCTTCAGGCAACTCGTGATAAGAACTACAAGTACCCTTAAGCGAACCCACAATCCTGGCTTTCAATGCCTAAAAAACAGATGAGTTGTTGTCCAGAGATGATTGGTGTTCGCATTCGACTCCCCAAATAAACTGTTGCTACCGAGATGATAGGTCGCCAATGCTGAGCGAACATCTTAAGCCAAGTATTCTATTTAAGTAATTGCGACAAGGACGCCGCATAGATACCCCTGGCCTCTGATCCATTGGGTCCCAGTGCGTGGAGTGAGGAATCCAAACAAGTCCGCCAGCCACCGCCGCTAGCACTGCACTCGATTTACCCGATCTAGATGATCATAACTGATGCGTCCGAGTTTATGGAATTTCTCTGTAGAGTGATCTGATCAGTGATATGCCATTGTCTTATTATTCGCGAAGTCTAACCATGATGATTGCTTGCAATTATAAGGACAATGTTCCCAGAGGCGAGCTTGGAACACTACCTTCCAAATGCAGTAATACCTTCCTGAATGGGAACTGTCACGGATCCAGTTCCTTTCTGCTCATCACCATCAGACAAAAATGTCTGCGAGGGTCAGATCATCCAAGCCTGGCCCATCTAAACTCAGAAACTCTTTGAAAAAATCTAATGCAGCAGGATATGCTAAACGACACTTACAAAAGTCATCGAAGGGCAAAGCTACTGCATCATTCGATGATGTGTACGAATATGCACCTTCGAAAGTCAGGCGAGCGAAGATTGGCTTAGAACTTGACCGAGAAGAGGCCACTGACCGTCATAAATATGCATCTGATGATGACATTGATCTTGGAGGCATGGGTCAAGAGGGGAGAGAAGGCCTACGAGCCAGATTACTTGGAGAAAACGCAGATGACGAACAAGTGGACAGTGGGGACGATGAAGAAATCGAGAGTGATGATGCGTTTGAAGAGAGTGATGAAGAAAAATATGCTGGGTTTGATTTTTCTAGTAAGGTGTGTAGTGTTGCATTCTAGCGCGTATTTATCGCTCATTCATAGATAGCGCAGCAAAGCTGCTGGCCCTTCATCAAAGAAGAATGTTCGGAAACCACCAAAAAGCCTTCCTGAGGTTGATTTGAATGAGGATTCAGACGCCGTTGTCTCCGATGCAGCTTTTGCGGATCAACTCGAGGAAGCTGACGATGAAGATGAAGACATGGAAGACGGAGATGCCGAGAACTTCTTCGACGTCCTAGAAGTATTTGATGGGAAAGCAGACGTCGAGGATGATGCACCGGCAAAGCAAGCTACAGAGAAGATCAGAGGTCCTACATCAAATGTATCTGGTGAGGCCAGTGAGTCGGAGGACGATCGGATGTCAGAGGATGACCATGACGAGGAAGAAAACGCTGTATCAGCATCAGAGGATGAATCCTCTCCCGAAGCTCTCGCAGAACTAGAAGACTTCCTTTCAAAACTGGATCCGGCAGAAGACAAAAAACGCAAATCAAACGATGTCCCAACCACACAGTCCGCTCCAAAAAAACGTCGTCTGATACAGGAGCGCACTGAGGCTGGGGCTGAGGGAGAGTTTGGTGTTTCTGCTGGTGGTGAGTCCCAACCTACGTTCCTATGCAACTTTGTGTTGAGAACGATGGGCACACCTAGGCTCTAGAGCACTTAAACTAGACGACCTTCTTGCCCCGCTTGCGTCTTCAAGCGCTCTCACAACACTCAAAAAGTCTATGAAGGCTCTCACTTCTACCTCAAACAAAACCAAAATTTTGTCAGCACCACTTCCTCAGCGGGCTCAAGAACGTCTCGATCGCGAAGCAGCTTATGAGCAGACTAAGGAGGAAGTCGACAAATGGAGTGCTACGATGAAGCACATCAAGCAGGTAATGGTTCATCCAGTCCATCGTAACTATCTCACTAACCTGCGATTATAGGCAGAGCATTTGAGCTTTCCGTTGCAAGCACAGCCGGAAGGTCGCGTCTCCAACTTAGAGCTTGCAGCAAAATTCAAGGTTAGTCCAACTTGGGCTCATTCAATTCACGTCATACATTAATCCTTGTCAGCCTTCGAATGAACTCGAATCGGCCGTGGATAATCTCCTGAAATCCGCTCAACTCCGCGATCAGGACATCGCCGGAACTGAAGCCCTGAAGATGGCCCATCTATCTGTCGAAGAGGTCGCGACGCGACGCGCAGAACTGCGCATGATGCGTGAACTTGCATTCCGAGCCGACAAAAAGGCGAAGCGAATAGCGAAAATCAAGAGCAAAGCGTACCGCCGCATTCGAAAGAAACAGAGGGAGCGGTTGGGTGGCGAAGATGGAGATGGAGATGCGGATGGAGATGGAGATGTTGACGATGCAGGAGCGCGGTTGAAGGCTGAGGTGGAGAGAGCAAGGGAGAGAGCAACTTTGAGACACAAGACCACTGGGAAGTGGGCAAAAGCCATGCAGGGACGCGAGGAACTTGATGTGGATCAACGGCAGGCCATTGGAGAAATGTTGGAACGCGGGGAAAAGCTTCGCCGTCGCATACAAGGCGATATGAGCGGCGACGAGTCTGAGGAAAACGAGAGCGATGACGAAGAGCAAGACGTAGAGACCATCAAAAAAGGTGCATTCGAAGAGCTGGCCATGCTCAATGCCGAAAGTCTATCTACGGACGTCAAAAGTAAGAGTGTCTTCAATATGAAGTTCATGCGCGATGCCGCAGCAAGGCAAACCCGAGAAGCGGACGCAGCTGCGGACGACTTCTTGAAAGAGATGGGAGGGGCGGAGCGAGAAAGTGACGACGATGCGTCTGGTGACGGAACAGCGACAGATGGCCCGTCAATCCAGCGTATGGGCGGGCGCGTGACATATCATCCTGGAGCAAGTGCTCATGCAAAACCAGTTGGCTCGCACGCATCGGAAACTTCTAGTGTTACCCTTCAATCCGCCGACCTGGTGCAAGATAGTCCCAAAAGTTTGAACGTTCTTTCTAGCCCAAGGGTCTCTACCCCGGCGCAGGAAAACAATCCTTGGCTCGTCACATCATCGTCTTCGGGCCCATCCCGCAAGAGAAGCGAAGTCCTTGTGCAAAAGGGCTCTGACGCCCTCGCGAAGTCTACCAACAAGCTCAAGAAGCGAATTGCTAAAGGAGGGGAAGAGCAAGAACGTATTCGGGATGACGCAGTGCTGGAGATCGATGCCAACGATGTTCTCACTGTTCTTGAACCAACCTCTACGCCAGCTATCATAAATACGAAGCAGAGAACGGGAAAGGGACAGAAGAAACCAAAGAATGACATTGTCGATGCGCAGATATCACCTCCTGATGCTGATGACTCTGATGGACATAGTGAAGTGAACGAACAGGAGCATACTCTGGAGAGGAAGCGCCAAGGAGGCAAAGGCAGAGGAGTGACCGCATTCAAGCAACGAGAATTGGTCTCCCTTGCTTTTGCTGGCGATAATGTCGTTCAGGTACGAAAACTGTCCTTCGATTGGGTCCACGCAGGGTACTGACATGTTCCAGGCATTCGAGGATCTTAAGCAGACAGAGATCGAAGCAGACGCACCACGAGAAGTTGATACGACCCTCCCTGGTTGGGTAAGCTGAAACTGATCTTTTTTTATTTTCTCGAACTCAACGCACGTTATAGGGCTCTTGGGGAGGTACAGGTACCAAGAAGCTCCCGCCAAGACCAAATCTGATTAAAAAAATCGCTGGCGTCGACCCTTCGTCTCGAGCCGATTATAAAAAAGCTCATGTCATCATCTCTGAGAGGCGGGACAAAAAAGCGGCCAAATACCTCATCAAAGAGTTGCCGTACCCATATACCAGTCATGCCCAATACGCCCGAAGCATGGACATACCTATAGGTGCAGAGTGGAATACTAGAGTGGGGTTCCAGAGAGGAACTCTCCCTCGTGTTGTGAAGACGGCAAGTCATCTCAATCCTGTTCTTATATGCAGTTGGGTTACTTATATCCTGTCCTTTTAGATGGGTACTGTTATTGAACCCCTAGTGAAACCATCCTGATGGCGATTTGTCGTTGATCGTTGCATGCAGTTTCTCAGTTAATAAGGAAATTATAGTCAACTTCAATGGGAATGTGTATGTAACGACTGTGAAACAGATGGGACATAACTAGCTTGTACACTTGAGGAACATGATCGTTATTTCTGAAGTAGTTCGGCGTGTGTGTATCAATGCCTGAGATCAACGTTTTATGTAACATGACCGTCCCGTCCCGTACGTCAGGCATAATATTAATCATTACCACTACAACTACAATATTGTCACTGACTGCTTATTTATATCTTTGCAGTGGATCCGGCGCACTGGCCGGCGGGGCATAAGTATCATGTGAATACGTAAGTACTAGTACTAGCCTCGAGTTATTTTCTAAGTCCCACTGACTGGTCACTTGTCTCACAACGAAAGTCCCTCCCTTGATTCATTCGGCCCTCAGCGGTGTATACAAGCTGTCAACCCACTTGATGGATGGCCCTTCAGAAAGGGAGCCTCTTCTGCAACCAGCTCAGGTCCAGCAGAAGGTGACCAATAACCCGGAAATTCCAGTGGAAGGGTATTCGTCTGTGCAAGACGAGTCCGACCGTAGTAGGTGCTCGGTACTCGCATGGATTTGACACCGCTTTGCTCATATCTTCTGCGATACAGACGTGTTCGACAATGTGCCTGATGCAAAGAAGCAGATCGGTAGGCATTGATGTCGCTCAATTGTATGGTCGGGTTATGAAGCTGACCCAACGTGCTTCAGGACTCGCTAGTGCAGTGATGCTTATATTCAACAGGGTGATTGGAACTGGGTTGGTCATAGCGAAATCATCCTTCATGAGGGAGGCCTAATGTTTATGTCCAGCGTTTTTGCAGCACCTAGCATTATCTTGCGTTCGTCAGGGAGTGTAGGAATGACTTTCGTCATGTGGATAATAGGTGCACTCGTCGCATCTGCAGGTACTGCTGTTTATGTGGAGTTTGGAACGGTCGGGGACTCGGATCATCTACTGTTATCCCTTCTCATCTCACCGTGCTGTAGGGACTGCCGAGGAGTGGCGGGGAGAAGACCTACATGGAATACATCTACCGCAGACCGAGGTTCATGATCACTTGCTTCTACGCGATATACGGATTACTCATAGTGAGTTTTTATTCTTTTTGCGAATGCATTGATCATTAACACAATTCATAAGGGCTGGTTATCAGCAAGCAGCATTGTTTTTGGAGAATGTAAATTTCACTCCTTCTGTTAGACCATTTCTTACTGGTCTTTCTAGACACCCTGAATGCCCTCGCAATCCAGCCTACCACCGTTAACGTTCGAGTAGTCGCCTTGCTGTGCTCGACATTCTGTCTTATCGCCCACGGTGCATTCTTGAACTATGGGTTGAAACTACAGAATGCATTGGGTTTTTTCAAGTTATTTGTGTTACTCATCATCGCCGTTTCTGGGCTCTTCTGCATCGCTGGTGTCCCTGGATTTGCAATACATGCTGGATACAATATTCCACATAATTTCACGTGGACATCTTTTTGGGAGGGAAGTGACATAGGCTTGAATGCATTCGTTACTGGAATGTATAATGTCATTTGGTGGGTTTCATCTAGTCGTGCACCTGCGGACCGGGTGCTGACTTCTTCACAGGTCATACGTCGGATACTCTAATGCCAATTATGCTTTATCTGAAGTGCGAGATCCTATTCGCACCATCAAGCGCGCTGCACCTCTTGCCATGATCCTCGTCGCGATCGCGTATTTGTCTGTGAACGTTGCGTACTTTGCTGTTGTATCCAAAGAAGACATGCTGGAAGGTGGCACCATGGCGGCGTATGGTTTATTTATCACGAAAATACACATTTATGCTGAAACAAACTCTTCCAGAGCTCTATTTTTCAGGAACATATTTGGTCCTGCTACAGAGCGGGTAAGTGATGGCGGTTATGCTTGTCGGAGTATTTTCTTATGTAACGTAAACTCAGATTTTAAGTGCTGTTATTGCACTGTCAGTATTAGGAAACCTTATGAGCATCCTCTTCACGCAAGGCAGAGGTTATGTAATTTCACCTGTGCATGATCATATACGCTGACTGTGGTATAGTGGTTCAAGAGTTAGGTAGAGAGGGTATTCTACCACTCTCATCTTTCTTCGCCAGCAACAAGCCTTTCGATGCACCCCTTGCTGGGCTCTTCGCTCAATGGCTTATTTCTATGATCGTCATGATTGCTGCCCCTCCTGGAGATGCCTATCTCTTTATCGTAAATTGTGTGTACCCATGACTTGATCTTTGGTCTCATCTGACCACAATCTAGTTTCAATGTACCCCTTGGCGGTATTTAATATGCTTATTTCGGGTGGCCTCCTCCTTCTGTACACCCCTGCATTCAAACCCTACGGGTGGTGCCCTCCGTTCCAAGCGTGGAAGTCCATCGTTATATTCTTTTTCCTATCCAATGTCTTTCTTGCTATTGTGCCCATGATCCCACCGTCTCCAGGATTTGACGTTTATGAACATCTCCCATATTGGGTACGTTACCTGTCTCTTTATGTGCGAGCAAAGCGTAACTGACGGTTTGACATACAGTCCCACGTCGTAATAGCAGTGTCAATTGGTTTACTTGGCATTATATACTGGTTTGTTTTTTTCAATTGGATACCCAGGAAGCATGGATACCGTATCGTGCAGGAGACTGTCTTACAGGATGATGGAGTCCCGCGGAACGTCCTTCGGAGAATACCAAATGGATCAGGTGATGAAGAACGTGCATAAATGTAAGTAGATGCCTTGTATATATATATCAGTTTCTAGATATCCTCTCATATGGTTATATACGTACAACGTAGACATCTGGGTGCGTGTCAGACAAGCCGTGTGGTACCAGGAAAGTGTACAATGACTATTCCACCGTTCACCAGCCCAAGAACCATGCAATTGTCGAACGATGCCCGGGCACTCACAGGTGACATCGTTGGAATCATCGTAAGGATCGTACCAGTCCTTGAATCTACTATCCATTTTCGCTCCAGAGACAGTGGCCCGGCGATGGAATGATAGCGGGGATCGTCGGCCGGCGTGGCAATTAAATGCTCTCCTGTCGTTGCATCCCATGCGAAGACGGCACCCTCATGGTCTGCTGCCAAGATCCTAACATTATCTGCGGGTAGAGCAACCGAACGTACTTCTTGCTCAAGTTTCAGTGGACCCAGTAGGCATTGGCTTGTTATGGGATCCCAGACCCGCACAGTATGATCAAGCGACCCCGAGACAATGCGCCGGCCATCTTTTGAGAACGCAAGGTGCGAAACGAGGCCCTTGTGCTTCCGAGCCACACCCATGCTTCCAACCGACTCAATATCCCAGATGCGGACAGTAGCGTCATTGCCACCTGTTACCAGACGGAGACGCCCGTACTGCTCCAAAAATGCTACGCAACGCACGGGCATTCTGTGTTGGCGAACGAGGTGACTTAACTCTTCCCTTGACTCTAGACTCCAAAGGCGTACGGTAGTATCTTTTGACGCGGATGCAATGAGTCGCCCATCAGGAGAGACGGCAACAGAGAACACGGTGCTGTGATGACCACGAAGCTTGATTGGCATGGACGCCTTCTGAGACTGATTCAAGGAAGAACCAGCCTGAGCATCCCATACACAGACTTGTTTGTCATCTGAACCCGATACTATCTTCGTGCCATCAGGAGTAAAGGCTACAGAATATACGCCCCCCGAATGACCGCGAAAAGGTCCTGATGCCATCCCCCCTGATGCTGTGTCCCATATTCGAATAGTACCATCACGCGAGCCCGAGGCATAGCGCAGACCATCGGGAGAGAATGCAAGGCACAGGACGGATTTCGTATGCGTCGCTGGAGGGTCCAGAATGACTGATGCTGTCTGTACATTCCACATGATGATAGTGCAATCTTGTCCACCCGAGATCAAACGGGTCCCATCAGGGGATAATGCAAGGGCGTATATCGCTCCCTGATCATGTTTGAGTGGCTGACCTATCATTTTCCCAGAGAATGTATCCCAGAGGATTATTGAGCCACTGAATAAACATGACGCAGCTAGCTGACCACCAGGCGCGAAAACCGTCATAGCCACATGACCTTTCGGCCCTTCGGCCAGCAGCTCCCCCGATATAACGTCCCATACATAGCACCCGCGGGCGACCGTCGAGATCAACTGGGACCCATCAGACGATAGTGAGAGTGATGTGACCTCTCCACCAGATCTGGGTATGTCCATGAGCAAAGGCGACCATTCGTCACGAAAGCCTCCAGCTACGACTGGGATTGGTAGTTCATCCTTGAATAGCTGATATAGAACAGAGTTCGTTGGAGAAAAGGGCAATGCACTGTTGTATACGAGAAGTGGGTGCTGTTCAATGACCGCGGTGAAGGCTTGACAGAAGCGCACTGCATCCGCCAAAAGGTCGCAAAGTTTTTGATGGGGACCTTGAGTTGACTGTATGCTCGCTTTCAACAACGAGAGAAACAGGAGGTAACTTTGACTCACTTTGCTCCAATCTTCGAGTCGCATGAGTAACTTAGTTGTATGTCTAGCCTTCTTCAACAAACTCATCGTCTCAATCCAGTGAAGCAGATGCTTCTCTAGAAAATCGTACACCGCAATAGAGAGCGATTCCTCTCTTCCCTTTGACTCGCAGACGTGCTCGATCCAAAAGATGCAGGAGTAGGTAACATCCTCTGGTAGGATCTGAACATCGACTCCAGTTTTTGTGAGGGTCAAGTTGCACATATTTCGTTTCAAAATAGCGCGAAGGGAGCCGATGCACTGATGGGCAAGTCTCTGATGGGATAGATATACATCAATGAACCATTCATCCTTTTTGCAGCGAGCTCGATCTGTTAGAAAATCCTCAAATGAGGGATGAATAACGCGAATCGGCTCGCTAGTCGTTCCTCGGAAAACACAACCAAGATGCTGAATGGTGTGCAGACTTGGTTGCGTTCTTGGAACTGAAGCGCCTTCGTTAAGACGGTCGATTGTCAATGCCGTCAAAGGATTTCTGGCAGCTATCACAACGCCGAGAATGTCGCGGAAGTCGGCAGAAAACGCTGGATCTTCCCATCTCCTAGTGGATTCCAGGGCGGTTGAGTATATAAGATCCAGGGCTGACTCGGCATTCGAGCAAACGTCAGTGCGAAGCAGGTCCGCTAGCCTGTCTCCTGGATTTTGACCATTTTCCACGTAACGACAGGCAGTAAATGCCCATATAAAGAGTCCGCGTGCTCGAGCTGTGAGTGCGTCAATTGCGTGATGTCCTGGCCATTCCTGTGAGAGTAGCAGATATTTGTTTTTAGAACGAATGCTCTGTAGACGATCACATAGGTACAAGTGAATATCCTTATCATTGGCAGGAGAGTTGATGTCGATTGGAGTACTGCAGATATTCTTCCGAGCTTCCAATGCTTCCTGAATATCCAACTCTGTTCGGCTTGTGACAACGATGCGAAATGTCGGCGGCAATTTCATGCTCTCCAGCGCCAGGACGTTGAGAAGGTCTTCCCGGTCTCCGACATGTCCGCACTCTTCCAATGCATCGATAACAACGAACACAGGGCCTTCTTGGCTCCAAACCGCCAATTCAGATTCGGAAAGTGGTTGCACCAGTAGTTTATGAAACTGTTGTCGTAGGGGTGATTGTCTGATGCTTGGAGTGCTTTTGATCACAGTCGAGATGGCCGCTCCCAGTCGGTGGTCAAATTCGCCAAGTTGGAAGGCAAGAGTTCGTACAACGGCCGCTGGATCATTCCTTGCCGCCATGCGGCGGTTGAAAAATACAAACGCGCCGAGACGACCTAGATCTCGTGTGATGTTAGCGATCGTTGTAGCAACAGTGCTCTTTCCAGAACCAGCAGGGCCATGGAGCCAAAGCACATTTTGATTGCTAGAAGGATTCATTGCCCAAGAGAATACACTGGAGAGCAAGTCGCTGCGAGTTTGGGGCAAGCACACTGGTCTGGATGGGTCATCCATATCCACTGGATGAAGCTTGGCAAGATTTTGTGTTTGAACTAGACATTGATGAGCGCTGGAAGCTCGGCGAATGCAAATTCATACAGACCTATCGATTGCACATCTTCAAATATGCGGTGAGCGATGAAAGCGATCTGGACCCCAACCCCGGTGTTGAGAGATGTCTTCAGCATTGTGAATGCTTGCGTGAAGCGTGCGATTTGCTCATCTGCCCACTGTTGATTGAGCGCGCGTCCTAACAAATTCTGAATGAGAATTAGAGACGGGTTTAAGGTAGAGCACACGCACCACAAAATCCATGGCCAGAGTACTCCTGAATGAACAGCATACATTCGATCGTTTGGAACATGATCTTCTTGATGGTCTCCTCTTGAGATGCCAGTCTGCCCGGAAAACTTTTCACGTCATCAACAAAGGTATATACGTCCTCCATCATATTCGTTAGGTCTCCAATTCTTTTGTCCCGGTCCAGTTGGCCTCTGGCAATCTACATCATTTATCAGAAACCCAGGGTCTCATGCGTTCATGCTCACCGTGTAAACTGATGATACAACCTGCCATGCCAGGTTCACGAATGGATGTATCTGCATTTTCCAGCATTAGCTTGTCATGAATGGACGAACTTCGGGTGTAGATCCGCTTGCCTGCGATGCTACACCTACAATCTGAACGAACGTATCTAGCTGCGAAATGAGTACAGAAAAAGATTTTGCCACGGATGAGCGAGCGAGTTGCACAGGCTCTTCCGAGTCAGGTCTGTGTAGACGGACTAAGATATAGCCTCGCTGTGAGGCATCATGATGTACTTCGTCCGAAGGGAAATTTAGCCGAACATCATGTGCTGTAAAGGGGAGGTTGTAACGACGTTACTGGTCAATTTAAAAAGACCTCTTACACACTGCGACAATAGGCTGTCTGAGTATTGCTGCTACATCTAATCTGACTTTGCCGAGAGATTGGGAGCTATGTATGAAAAATTTGTTGCGCTTGCTCTGCTTGATCTCAAGCTGTGTCTCCATATCCATGGGTCTGATGAAGCACGTAGTACCTGTCAACTTTTCTTCATGTATTGAAACTACGCAACACTTACAACATGAAGTGTTCGTTCCATACAGCCTTGCCATCAACTTCTCTTAACACTTTGGTCTTCTGCGATGGATGCCCATCTACAAGGATTTTGACATATAGATCAGATGATTTGGTGGAATCTTTCTTCGGGATCAAGGCCTCGATGACTGCGACAAATCATATTTGGAATGGTGTCAGTACCAAGCTGTACAGAAGACCCACTGTCTGCTTTGTAGTACGTCCTGCTCTCCATTAAGACGCCACCGTGAAAATGCTCAATGAAAGACTGAGAGTTTTGTAAAAACAGCAGTGGCCAACCTGTTTAGATTGTGGTTCCATTAATAGCTAGGCCTCGATGTATGGGTGTTTGGTGCCAGCTTCTCTCGGATAGTGAATTTGTGAAATGATAACTATTTCTCGGATTGTGGAAAATATCATGATCTGCTGACTTGAGTCACTCCACACATAAATGATGAATATTAATGTGTAAGATTGGAGAAACCATGCGGCTGTAATATAGAACTCGGAGGATGTATATATGTTCTCAACTCATCCTACTAACCATAAGGCTAATGCTAGTACATGATACAGGTGTAAGCATACTCCGGGCCTATACATCGTTACACAACTCGATCGCTGGTCTGGTCCCATTCTGAGTGTCTCGAGTCACGGAGATATCGCACGACGTGCTTTGGCTGATAGGGCAAGGATTTCGCAAAATTCAGTAGCCATCTGACAGGAGTGTTCATCATAGGCCACAACGTGAGTATCACGACTATTGTCCATCCAGGGATCATTGTCGCGAGCGTTACAACGTCACTGGTATCGAAAATGAGGAAAGACAAAGCGAGGCCGAAGAATACCATCCTGACGACATACTAAGGTCAGAGCTCTGGGATGGATACGCGGGGCATTAGAACATACGCCCATACAAGGAGTGCAAACGGCAAGCTATGCGTTAATGCCAAGTTTTCAATTCCGGAAATTGCATTGGTCATCAGGGACATGTACAAAGCCTGGGTGTGCGATCAGCGAGGCTCGTTGACAAAAAAAATATCACATACCCCGCCTTCTGCAGTCTGATAGTCTTGGCTGTGGTCAACAAGCAGCACAGCGGCCACAAGCGAGCCCACGGAACAAAGCGCTGACATGTATACCGCAATATTGGACGGTGTCTGTGAGGAGCTGTACGGATTGATGATGCCAGGCACCGCAAGGAAACTGACATCAACAGCCAACATAACGGTGGACTCCAGCCAAGCTAAGCCCTCAACTGCATTCAACCTGTATCGAGCACTTACATAGAGTGTGAACCCCGTCCACTCGTTACCTAGTTGGGTGATAAAGTCTTTCCACCGTGGAGCATTAATGGTCTCGTCGACCCATACTCTCTGTATACGCTTGAAGTGCTTGCGTGGTCCATTCCAGAGCATCAGGTTGGAGAACCTGAAAATAAGCGTTGCGCGTTCATGGCCCTCCTTATAATAGATGGATCTGTCGGCATCAACGCGCACGCTAGGCTGTCCGCAGAAGTTTGTGTATTTGACCTTGGCTATGCACTATCAGTATCTTTCGTGAATTGAGGGATAAACCCGCACTGAACAATCTCATGAACCGCGCTGTAAGGAGTAGATAAATATAGTGTTATCATCTACGAAAAAAAAACTTGCCTACAACAAACACAGAATGAGCATGCATTTTATCAATGCTGCCTGTTTGAGCATTTAGTTTGAATCGACAGCATCCGGAGCAAGTCTAACCCTCAACACGATCCATTAGGTCCAACATCTTTGCCAGCTCATTGCCATCAAAAGGGGCCAGTGATGTGTCCGAGGTGATGGTCTCTATAATCATAGTGATGTTCCGTTCTTCATTAAGTTGCAACCTCGTGACCTACCTGCGTTTGCATGGATAATAATTTCCCTCAGCTCTTCAAAAATTTGTCTCGGAAGGTACCGGTTGTGAGGAAAGAGCTCGCAGTGATACCTAGAAGACTGTCAGCGCCAACACGCTATTATGTGCAAGTCAGTAAAATTGATCGAGAATGTTCACGGAGCGTACCAATCCCTTAGAGAGCACTGGCCAATATTGCGATTCTAATGAGTATTCTGAAGACGAGTGTGTAAGGGTAATCCGAGTAGTAGTAAACCACCCACTTATATGACTGTATTTCCTGGCAGCCATGACGTTGAACAGAATCTCACCCCCTGGTTCGCAAATATATGGATGTGCCCAAAATATTACCCTCTCCACGTGATTGACGAAGTAGTAACCACAAGATTTGATGATGTTGGGATTCCCTTTTTCGATGCCAAGCTCAAGCACCAATTCTGTTTCATCACTGATCCTGGCCTGTACGTCTGGATGACTCTTTGCATAAGCATTGAGGGCTTTAGCCATCGCCAAGAGCTTCTCCGAGTCGACCTTGCCTGGGCGCATGTCTGCATCCGTGAAAACTCTCTATAGAGTGCATGAGCAATTTGAAAAATTGTCCCCAGGGCACATGCTAACTGTCTCGTGGTGATAATAAACTCTGGGACCTTCCGGGTGCACGAAATCGTGCCACCCACACTGCACCTCCCTAAAAGCATGTATTATGAAGATGATAGGATACAGAAACTCTTGGTGAATGTGTACATACTCCACGTACTTGCTGTCTTTCGGAGTGATGACTATGCGATTCGGTTCGACCCATTTCCTTCCGTTGCAGTGTCACTACGTCAATATCTCTATGGGGATAAGTGACCGTCTTACATTTTGATTTTTCTGTCATAGCGTTTGACGTCGGTCGGTATGATCGATACTAGTGGGATGCACTCGGGTGGCGCAGAATCCGCAGCATGCCCCGAGAAGATGAATTGCGGCTTGTGTGTTGACGTGCTCATTTCTAGAAAGACTCGAGGTTGTCCGCTGTCAACGTCAGCATTTAGTACTCGGATATCATCTACAGTCCCGGTGCTGAGATTGTCTCTGGAACCGAGGTGTGAAGGTGGCGTGAAGTACAATGGATCTTGCGGAGATGCAATGTACACCGGGACTGCGAGCGTATGGCGTGGTCGGTCACCAGGCTGGTTGATGTCTATTGGGGGTATGTGGATTGCAGGCAAGCCGCTCGCACATATTGCAGGGCGCAACTCTTCTTGGAGTGTTCTAGCAGAGCGCGTATCATGGTCGAAGTGAACACGCATGCTTCCCAGCCTATGAAGCAGGGCATAGAAAATTCGCAATGTATAGCACGCTCGGCGAAGTGAAGATTTGAACAACTGTGCAATGAATCTAGCAAATTTGCGCAAGATGTCCGATGAGGTAGCCATGAAGATGGCCCCATAAACGCAGTTTACTGTTTAAGAACTAGAGCGCGAAGTTTTAAACTGCAGTAAGTACTGGTAGTGGCGGGCGGTATCGATGCTGAATGGTGTTAAGCCAATGCCAGCCACTCACTTGGCATGCGGCCATGGCCTTTTTTGATCGCTTATTATTATTAGTCATCACTGCCACTGGGGCATGGGCTGTTGCTAGTGATTCGATACTGCTAGCTGCGTTAACTGCCGCTGCACTGTGTACTAGAACACAATGTCTGGACAAGAAGAGCAGCTCACCGAGTTGCTTTTAACGCTCAAGGTCTGTGCTAACAAATATTACACTCACCAACTAATTACGCGACTTCCAGAAAACAACTCCAGAGCAAGCACGCGCTATCCTCGCGTCCACACCACAGATTGCATATGCACTTATCGGTCTGATGGTAAAAATGAATGCTGTAGATGTCCAAGTCTTGCAGGTATGCTGTATTCGCCCGCCTGGAAACCGCCAGATTGATGAGCCGGCAATTCCAGAAAACGCTCACGGCCTATTCAGCATCGATCCAGCAACAGCAACAGCAGAATGCAGGCCCATCGACGGCGCCTGCCATCCAGCCTGCTTCCGCAATCCCACCTCACCTCCAGCAGTACCGTACACCAACGCCACAGTCGCAAACACCGCCGCACGTGCCATCACATACACCTACCCCTCCTCATTATCCCAATGGACATGGGCATGCTCCGCAGCAAAATTTTAGTTATGGAGCGTCCACCCAATATGGTATGCAAGGAGGATACGGCACGCCGCAGCAAGCCCCCGTAGGTGGTAGCATGATTCCAGATGCCCTGGCATCGATCCCTGAGGAGCAAAAGGTGCGAGAAACTTAATTCCACCGTATTGCATATTCCAACGGATTAAAAAACAGGCGATGATAATGCGCGTCATAGCCATGACACCAGACCAGATCAACATGCTCCCGCCGACGGAGCGCGCGAGCATTATTCAGCTGGTAAAAAAATATTTCTTTAATCTCCTTGGATCTTATCGTGCTGATTTAAATCGAACCCGTCCTTCAACATTCATTACAGCGCGCAACGCTAGGGCTGCCGTCATAAGGGTCTACATTACCCACTCATAGCTGAATATGACATAGCTCGGCACCCGGCATCGAGGTGAAACACAAGGGCGTTCCTCTGAGAACGTAAGCGATTTGTTCTGGACCGCGGTGTATCGACAAAAGGCAGGCGTGAGTTTAACCCAGTGGAGATGGCGACCAGCAAATTGACCGATTTGATCATGGCAAGCAACCTACATTGACGGAATTATGGCTTACAATTCATTCGATTACTCCGTGTTTAAATAATAGACCGATGGTGTCAATGTAATTCCGAGGCTTACAACAAGTCTTAGTAAATGGATCAGAATCAATCTTGGCAGCCCACTGCGCAGGAGAAGACCCTGATGATGCAAGAGCATTCTTACTGCTAGCGTGTCGATCGACTGACATGCGGTGTCTGTTAAGTCAGCGACTGGAGACTATAGGCTCCAAGGCCACTCATTCCCGAGGAGATTGTGGTATTGCAGGTCACGATGGTAGGAATGTCGTACGCGGTATGTCAATCCTCAAGATACATTGCCGCCCTCTGAACTTCATTGCTATAAAATGATTCAACTTGTACGACATCACTGAGCCAATCGCTCGGAATCACATTGATCCTCGGTACTCATTAAACATCACACCTTCTGGATAATAGCCTTTATGCCAGATACGCCCAAGCTCTCCAGATCAGAATAACCTGACAAAAAGAAAAACGGATGCGGTCAGCATTCACGCAATAAAAGCCAAATATATGACCATACCGCCAATCAATTCCTTGTCTTTTGCAAGATCATGACATCAGCATCGCCCTAAGGCGAGACAAACTAAACTCACTAGCAAAAACCCGAGGAAATGTGGGCGCAGAACCTGGGAGGCTGCCAAGATAGCTGATAATAGCCTGCTGCTCGCCGGTTTCACTAAGGCTGTGCGCACTTGTCAAGATGGCGCGCGTCCCGATCAAGTGAATCACTTACTCGATTGATTTACCATGGAGCTCTGGATATTGACGCAAGAAGCGGAGAGCTTGTTGGCAGAAGTAGCAAGACGGCGAAGTCCGGATGAAGACGACAAGGCCGTTGTCTTTGAGGCTGTTCTGTGAAGAGAAAACTTCAGTTGAAAGTATGGCAAAGATTGAGGCCGGCAGCGTTGTTTACATCAACAAACTCTTGGATTTGCTTCGAATCCATTCTGGATGCTGAGGATGTGTGAGTGGAATTGGACAAGGAAGGAAGCCTAGATGAGACAGCTCTATAGATCTGGGAGAACATATCCATCCCCCGGCAATTGGCGTGTCCTCAGTGTTCAAACCAGCCTGAGTATGTCAGCAAGACTAGCTAGCGGCGCTCGCCGGCATCGCTGCTTATCATATCACACAACCAACCAAAATACTCTGATTTGCTCGAGTGCTTCATTCAAGTTTGGTCTTTGAATAACCAACCTTGCGAAAGTGTCATCTTGTGTGGGTACCATACTCTGCAAGAATGTCCATTGTGGTGAAAAGCGTGTGCAAGGCGTTGGAACGAATCGCACCGCTCCGGCTCGCTGAACCATGGGATAAAGTTTGTACCACAATGTCGAAAACTCTGATACGATGATCTGATACGTCTGGCAGGTAGGCCTCATCATAGGTACACACCCCATACATCGGAGTCCGGGATATTACTCATCCAATGCCACTCAGAATCTCCCGTCCCAAGATCCGACGCAAAGCGCGTAGTACTGACGATCGAGTAAGTGAAACGCATCAGCAAGGATTGCTTGGCAATCATCATGCAATATGTAGTGACAAGGCTCCTCTAGCCTGACTACTGCTGTCCTCGAGGAGACGTTAAAAGTACCCACAGCGCTGGTAATAACCTATCACCCACCCCTCTTTAAACCTATCACTTCTCTCACATTGGCAAACCAACTGCAAGCATCCCTACTCAAACTCTCGGCAGCAGGAACGTCGGTATTCTGCCCTCACTCGAGTCTCGATGCGACTTGGGGTGGTATCAACGACTGGCTTGCAGATGGCGTCATGGGTCCACAGAAGGATACTGCCAAAGTCAACATCCTGGGAGAAATCAAGGGAGAAGAAGGTGGTGCCGGCCGGATCGTGACGCTTGATGAACCGGTTCCTATCGAGGAGCTCGTCCAGAGAGTAAAGAAGCATCTTTCTTTGTCACAAGGTCGACTCCGCATCTCCCTCCCGCGTGCCTATCACGAGTCTCTGATTATAATGAGCGTACAGTTGACGTAGGACGGCCCCTCGCACAAAAACAAATTAAAACAATTGCAGTTTGTGCCGGTTCTGGAGGATCGTTACTTTCAGGAGTCGATGCTGATGTATATTTCACGGGGGAAATGCAACATGTAGGGTCATAATCTCCTTCCTTGTGTGCGATCCTAATAGTGATTACAGCACGATGTCCTTGGAGCAGTGGCAAGGGGTCGATACGTCATATTATGTGAGTTGACCACACATGATGGAAGTCTCGTCACTGAATGTATGATATCAAGGTGGGCATACAAACACCGAGCGTGGATACCTCCCTATTCTGGCGAAGAAGCTTTCGGACGTACTCGCTGAACTTGCGCGGGACGAGTCGTCAAATGGATTGTCACGAGAAGAAAGGATCGAGATCGAGAAGTATCAACTGGATATCCACATCAGCGAAGCTGATATGCACCCACTTGATCGCATGTAAACAAACACTGGTTCAGAGCGGTGCTCCAAGAAGGTTTGGGTATTTGATTATACAAGCGCTATATATAATATCGGTCGAGCCTTCTTTGACGAGGCAGTATGGTCAGATCAGTCACCTGCCGGAAGGTTGAATTGCCTCCATCAGATGCAAGACACACTAGACAGAATGCACATGGTGTCAGTGTCCTACAAGCTCTGAACCGTCTCGACCCTGCGCTTGGCCTCCTCTAAGTTTGCTATAATTTGTAGAGTTCAGTTGCTCGAAGAAGCTAGTTTTACTGACTTGGGGCCGAGGACGAGCCGTTCGAACTCACGAAGGGTTCGGACGATGGAAGCAAAGATAATACCGGACAGTTCTGAGAGTCGACGCCGCTTGATCTTAGTCAGGCGAATATTGAACTATTTTTGATTGGAAAGGGAGAACATGAGGGGCAGGGGTTGAATTTCATTCTCGGTGCCTGAATGGAGCAAATGACCATACGATATGTCACTTGCCTCCCTTACCAAATCCCATTCAAGTCACATTACCTACAGATGGAAGGGACGTGCGAGGGGACCGGTGAAAGCTAAGCGAAGTTATAAAAGAGGATAAAGCCTTAATAAATACACCACGAACTTGCAAAGGAGTGCAGTTACGGAAAGAAGACGACAAAGTGATCGTCATTGTTCAGTCAGCGATGTCGGCGGACAAAGATTGACCCGCGAGCATTTTACCCGAAGAGGTGACAGAGAATGGCAGGCATCTGAAATATATTGCGGGGTAAGCTACATTCGTGGAGAAAGAAGAGACTGGCGCGTGCGAACCGTAACGCGGTGATATCGCATATTAGGAACAGAAGTCTCGAAGGGGAGATGGAACGGCGAAGCCGAGGGGCATATTTCAGTGGGGAACACTTATCGAGGACGTGTATGCTCATCGCCCAGCAGACACGGGTTGAAATGTGGGAATGTCGTGCCGCGATGTGGGGAAAGGTGGGAAATGTATGCAATTGGACGTAAATTTTTTGATTCGGCATCTAATCTCGACAAGATAAGGGCTTGACGAGGGAAGGAAGATTCAAAGGTGAGATGTGAACGTTGGCATTTATCTCAAAGTTGTGGTAATTACTCACTGTGAGATGGTGTGGTACACGCCAAGACAGCGTCTAAAGACCAAGCTAACAGAATGACAGTAGAAGGCACGCGGCCTGGCAGCAGTGCTTGTCGCTGCCGTTCGCGGCACTGCCAGAAAATTTAGAGGTACGTTGGGAATTCCAAGCCTCGACGTGTTAATGGAGTGGGAAATGATCATGGTGATGTCCGATACACACTAGAAAAATCAGATATGGAGAAGGTTCAATGATCGGAAACCTGAATGTTACGCGGCACGCTCGCATGAGATGGTTTTGAATGGACCACGAGGGCAAGAGTATGATCCTCCCGTGTTTCATAGAGAGAGCTGTTAGATGGCGCCATGATAATGTGAGAACACCAGCATGAGAGCTGTGTATCTTCAAATCTGAAAAAAGACAAATGAGATTGTATGGACAAGTTGGGCTGGAAAGTTTCATTCGTTTGATAAGACTGAGAAGAGATTTATTAGCATAGACTGGAAGACTGTTATGTAAAGCCCAATGATGGCAAGATGGTACGGAAACTTTGCTTGATTGAAGCAAACCTGAATTCAAGCTCAGGCCTGCAGGAGCGAACGTGACGTTGTCACTTGGCTGTCATTAAATTTAATATTGTGGCTGTCACAGTCGCGTCAAATCAAATGCACGTGTTGTTGACGCGTCAGATACTTTTCCCACGCCCTTTCCTTCTCTCCAACGTAACACGTTGGAATTGACAATCGTCCCAAGTCAGCACGCACGCGCACAATGCCGCCAACAGCCAGCAAAGAGCAAAGAATAAGAAATTTACCAGACCTCTCAAACACATCTTTCTCTTTCCAGATCCCCGCAGATTCCTCATCCGCGGAGTTTCTGCTTGCAGATAACAGCAGTGATCTTGATTTTCTGCGCGGAGCTGGCGGTGCCAGTTTTGCTACCATTGCTCCTACTCCTGCCCGCGGAAAATCGAAGACTAGTGACGCTACACCGAAAGCCACGTCGCAACTTTTATCGCTGTCAAGATCAACTAGTCCAAGTCCGTCAGCGCAGCAGAAGAATGACCACAGACCTTTACGATCCAGACATCAGAGCCCTGTCAAGGCGAAAAAAGTGTCGCGCGCTCCATCTAAACTTAAGGAGATAGTTCTTGACAGGCCCGCCGTCTCCGAGGAGCGCTTGGAGTCCTTGCGCGCAGAAGTGGGGACCCTCAACGATGATGATTATGATATCCCCATGGACGCGCAGCCACCAACCACTGCGCGATCCACTGTGTTAAATGTTACGGCAGCACCAATTTCGAAGTTAAAGCCGAGGACGCGAATCAATTCTGTAAGTTGACTCCCATTTATGATCAGCATGAGCTCACCATCCTGTGGTAGGCGGTAGAAGGCGGCCGTAACACGAAGCTAGCAACGCAAAGCAGGATCCCTATGTCTGGAGCTGGTTCAGCTTCCGTTGTGGAACCGACTCTGCAGTCGCAGTCTAAGTCAGGAAACATGGCCAAATCCAAAGTGCCACCGACAGGCACGAACGATGATGATCACATGGTGTTGAACACCAGCCAAAGCGTGACTGAACGGGTGGCTGAGCGCCTCGTGTCATACAGTCAAAAATTGATGTCATCGATTAGGTATGTCCGCTGATACGCATTTCACTGCATTTGCACCGGAACTGATCAGTTGTACCTTGCGTGTGCTCTTCTCAACTTCTTTCTCTCTTTCTGTATAATCGTGATCGCAATCGGGAATTACGGTTCAATCTGACATGATCTCCGGCCACCTTTCTTGGCAATGCCATCACCTGGATTCCCCAGTATCTATAATCCCAGGACCGAAAATTCTTTCACGACAGGTACGGGTACTAGTGTTGCTAGAATGGAGGAAGAGGTCGAAACTAGTACTGAACCTCCGCCTGTGGACAACGTTGTTCATGCCCCATGTTCACCGGACGCTTCGACTCGTAACGATTACCTATTGAGGCTTTCAGAAATTTCACCGCAGAAGGATCACACACGAGCTACTACTAGCGCCTCCCCCGGTCATTTATCCACAGGAAGGCGGGAGCTATCGCCCATGAGGCCGGCAAGGAAGCGCCCGGCCACCGAGGAACAATCTGCTTCGCAACAGCCAAGTGGCAGCAAGAAGTTTAAGGCGAAACTATTGTCACAAGGCGCCGAGGCCAAGAGTGGCCCTAAGTCATCCACCCAGGTTCTTCGGTCATCCACCACACGTGCCAATGCACTGCTTATCAGTCGGAATTCGCGGTGTCCGACGTCAAATTTTCCAAGC
Source organism: Suillus luteus UH-Slu-Lm8-n1 (assembly GCA_000827255.1). Taxonomy (NCBI): domain Eukaryota; kingdom Fungi; phylum Basidiomycota; class Agaricomycetes; order Boletales; family Suillaceae; genus Suillus; species Suillus luteus. The sequence continues at coordinate 41,890 of KN835238.1, forward strand.
GCGCGAACCAAGTACAAACCCAGACAGAACTTCCAGCGCCCTACAACAACATCAATTGCATCATCGTACCTGCGCAGTCAGACGATTTGCAAGGAACAAGACAAAAATGTTCAGGGACAGGAGGGAGTCTGTGGTATGACAGGAAGCCGAACCTCAGGCAGTTCCCGGGAGCACTTTGATGCAGTCGGCAAGAAAGCTGTGGCAGTTACGGGGCTCGAGCGACCATCTAGACCCCCACGCCTCGAGAAGACGGTACGTGATTAATTAACGGAATGGTATTCTTATGTGCGCTCATTCAGTGGCTTTGATATTTGATTATTTGCTGTATACACAGAGTATCACGTTGCCACCTGCCAACATCACAAAGCCTATTGCGTTTACGTTTCATGTGGACGCTCGTGTTGAAGCGCGTAAAGTTGAGTTTGGGAAGCTTGCGGGTTCGGCTAACAAGCAAGGTTGTACGGAGAGGCCACCCCGACAGAGGCATGCTGTGCCCGATTTCAAGATACTACACGAGGCTCACCAAGCGTCACTTGCATTGCGTAAGGAACAGGTTGTGCCGATAGTTCCCGCAGCACCGATAGTGCTTTGCACGGAACTTCGAGCGAGAGAGAGGGAGAAATTTGAGGAAATGGTACGAATAAAGGAAGAGGAGATTGAACGAGCTAAAGAGGAGCGCCGAAGACAACGAGATGCGGAAGAAGAAAGGGAGATGAAAGAACTTCGCAAGCGAGCGATTCCCAAAGCGAATGAGATTCCAGAGTGGTATGCTGACATGCCGAAGAAAGGAGGCGGTGTAGGAGGATCTGGATAGTGGAGGATATGAGATTGCTGTGATGTTTTTTTTTTTGCACAATCAGCATGATGACATTTTACATCACTTGTTGGCTAGATTGCTCGCGCACAGGAAATGATGTAAGTTATTTCTGGGATGGGGAAGAGGAAGTCTGGGAAGAGCTCGCGTTTAAACGCATTATGGCCGGTGCAAAGTGCCTTTCAAGGCATGAGAAGGCTTGATGGCATGATGACCGATCGCCCCGGAACCTTGTTTTTCCCTTCTGTTTCGATAATATGATTACATGTGTCATTCTAGTGGTGATAGCTCCAAACGACTGGACTGCCTTTCCATGGGATGGCTTGCATGGAAACGAACATGTTGTTGTGGGTGCCTTGGCTAACCAAATCTACTGAATTAGACTTTGGCATGGTTGAGCGCATAGCCCCATTGAAGCTAGCTACCCATGTGGTGGTGGAACCAGTGAATTAATTTCTAGAAGTGAGAGCCTACGGCATGAACATACGTGAAAAAAAGCCCCGATTTGATGGAAGTGAGTTCTGTCTTAACGAGATTGTTCAATATAGCGGTATGTAGGTACGTGTCGAGGAACGCGGTACCGTTGGACAGTTTTGCTCGGGTGCCGCATCGTGGAGGAGGAAGCCAACATGTCCAAGTTGAGACAAGTAATATAAAAAAGACAAATTTATACCGAAATCAAGGATCCGGTGCAAAATGACCTCAAAAGGTTATCGTGACTTGCCCTGGCAGCGAGCGCTCAAGGAAATTGTTTGCTTTCAAGTTATGTACTCTCAGGCAACCAAAGTTGCCCGATTTCCTTTTTTAGATTTACGATGATTACAGATTTGGTTCATCAGTGACGCCACAACCCGCAGGTGTAGTTCTGTCTGGCCGTCGGATGCGTTTGTCTCTTTCTATACAGGCCGATAACGGAAGTAACACCGGCTGCCACTACAAAATCGCATAAAAGGTGGACCATATCCTCTTCATCCAACCACTCAACCTACCAACTACACTACAATGCATCCTTCCAGCTTTACCACCTCATCCAACGAACAGTCTCAATCTTCATCGTGCACTCGTCACTCTCATACAACTCCAGTGTCATTGCGCATCTCATCAGATGATGACTCTTGCAAGAACTTCAACGCACCTCAGTGCTGTCACTGTGGCTGGCGCGGGTCTCACTCCCCCAGCTGTCCCTTCCGTTGAGCACAACGATGACGTTGTTTCCATTATATTTATTCCCTTTTGCTCGTAAGTTCACGACACCTTGCTATTGTTTCACATTTTACTTAATCACTCCACTTAGACAATTGTTCTCATCATCGATCATCCATCCATGTTGTCATTTCGATCACGCATTGTATCAACATACATCTACACCCCGTGCATAAACGCACACTAGTTGTCGATGACTTCTCATCGCTGTTGTAGGATCAGAGAGGAAGGAGGAGGAGGGACACTCGGATTCCTCGGCGTGGCTGGATACTTTAGGCTCACATTTTTGCCGTTCTCCCTTGTATGTACGACTTGTTGCGCTAAACCACCCATCATTATTCCCCCGGTCCGTATAAACCGTGCTGAAACGTCAGTTCCACGTCTCTACAAAAAACATCAATGCCCGAACAACAAGCAAGCTACATCGGAAATGAACCCTTGACTCGAGTCCCACGTGGATACAACACGTGTCACTTTCGGCCTCTGATGAGATGCTCGTTTGTTCCGCTGACGGGTGTGGGGAACATGATGCAGCTTTCAGTAAATTCGAAAAGAACAAATTGATCCCGGAATCTGATCCCTTCTTAAAAAACGTGTTTACAGCCATCTTCGCCGAACTATCCGCAAGTATGACTATGACGACTCGGAAGCCTATCTGACAACGTTGTGCAACCATACGCCCTACGCCCAAACCCACCCTTTCCATGTGACCCATACACTTGTTTTATTTCTGGAGAGTCAAATTCGGCCTGAATTCGGCTGTGATTTCTATTTCTTTTAAGCGCCTCTCATCCGGCTGCCGCAAATCCGACTCTATCCGACCCGTCTCTCTCGCCAGAATCTCATGCATCATGTCTTCCAACTGGGACCCGCTCGCTTTGCACCCACCTCCTCACGAAGAGCACCTCAAGGTGTCGTTCCCTCAAGACCATGTCATGCTTATCACACTCAACCGTCCTAACAACCTCAACGCCATAACACCCCAACTCACCAAAGATATAGCCACCATTCTAAACTGGTTCGATGACCAAACCTCCTTGTGGTACGTCCTATCACCCAAACCAATCGGCAAAAACCTTACCCAAATCCCCGTAACAAGGGTAGTAGTCGTAACAGGCTCGGGACGCGCTTTCTGCGCAGGAGCCGATTTGAAAGCGTAAGCACTAGACCAAGTCTCCGCCATCCTCTCGTTTCATTCTAACCTCTTTCCCTTTCCCTTTTTTGGGGGGCATCTGATAGGTGGCTTCATAATCAGTCAAGTGGCAGGGCGAATGAACAGGAAGAAGTGGCTTCTTCCGTACACGGATTTGCATCTATTTCGCGTCGGCACACTTCATGCAAGCCTATGATCGCCGCAGTAAACGGCTCGGCTTATGGCGGCGGTGTTGAAATGATACTGAATTGCGATATAGTCATTGCAAGCGAAGACGCCGTGTTTGCACTTCCAGAAGTTAAGCGTGGCGTACTAGCTGCACAAGGAGGTGAGCGACTCATTCTATTCTATTCTATTTCAGCACCCCAGATTATTTTTGAACAAGAAAAAGCGGGGGGCGGGCATAGCATATATATGTATAAACTTTTCACTGATCGGCGATTCGTTGTTGCTTGCAGTTATTCCCAGGTTAGGGAGAGTTGCGGGCCATCAGGTATGCAATCGGCATGAATATAAACTTTTTCAAAGGAAATCTCCGCTCACTGAGAAAATCTGGTTTTGGCGTACGCGCGTGCATAGCTTGCTTCTGAGATGCTACTCTTGGGAAATACCATCACTGCCATTCAAGCAAGAGACAGGTTTCGTTTGTGAGTGTTCAAAGCCTACAATCACCGACAAGTCATAAAGACAGCTTCTTGACAACTCTTGCGTATATTTCCGGTCCGCAGTGTCAATTTTGTCGTTGACACATCGGCTGTTTTGTCTACTGCTTTGGATATCGCGCGACAGGTGGTTATGAACTCGCCTGATTCTGTGCAGAGTTCAAAGCATGGCCTCGTACTCGCGCAAAAGCACCATTTCGAAGAAGCTGTACAGACTCATGCATTGAGTCTCGTGAGTAAACGCCTGTATCAAGGCTCGAATATCAAGGTACGTCAACGTCACGTCATCCAAGCATCAGCATCTACATCCATCCTGACGTTAATCTAGGAGGGCCTGGCAGCTTTCTCGGAGGTATAGTACCTGCACAGGTTTTTTTGACATTTAGAATCAAATTAACGCCGTTTCGCTCTTCCGCAGAGACGGAAACCTAGATGGTCGAATCCCGCGAAACTATGACGTGGTTGATTGTTGATCCTGGGTATTTTAGAATTCGAAAGGGTAGTTATCACTCCTATGTGATCGCTAGAAGATAAATCGTCGAGACTAGTACTTGCGATGCGATGCGAGGGATGGCTGTGCCTGGTACCCCTTAAGCAAGTACTAGTGAGAACGACAAATAAAAAAAGTTATTTCCGCTTATCACGTTTTTCTCAAATACGCATCATGATCAATTGCAAGTCTACCTCGATAATATAATATGCAATATGATTTTGATCAATCAGGATCCGTACCAGCCACCCAACCCCAAACTCAAAAATAACCTATTCTCAAGACTGGGGAGGTACCACACCACAACCATCGAGCGTGGACAACGTTATCGTGCGTGCCACGTAGTTACTGTATCGCCCTGCACCCGCAAAAAGCCGCAGAGGCCCGGGCGCACATAATACATACATACATATGTGTGTACAAAGGGATCGACCTTTTTTCCAATGGTGCTAATCGCGTCATGGCGTACTATGGCTATCATGATCTAGAGCGTAGAACCACAGAGAAGCGCGCAGTCGTGAGAGCCCGAATTCTGTTTCGAGCGCCAAGGGTGAGCGTTTAGACACGTCGGTTCGAGTGATTCGGAAGTATAAATTTGCCTGGGCTTGGTGGGTTGATAGCTAGCTATAGCCCCGAGGATTGAGAGAAAAGATAGCACTGGGCTATGTTTATAACTGGGTATGTATAGAACAGAATTCGAAGGTGGGCCACGCTGGCGAATCGAATCAATGGAATGGACTCAGACTCAGAGCCTGAGGGAGTTGAGCGCCAAGATCACTGGCACTTCCAACCTTGTTAGCAATATCGGTCAAAACGGTTAATAGCTGACTCACCGAACTCACAGCATTGTCCAAAGGAGTGGGGTTCTGGAGTGTAATTTATCCAAGTTGAGTTTCAAATAGATCTATTGTGAGGGAGAGATAGTCTTGTTGGGCGCGATAGTCGCGGGTTTCGATATTTGGGAGCGGGGTGATCATGAGTAAATGAGCGTACATACATAGATGGATGGTATTGAAATCCGTGAAACGGGGGAATTTATGATGATTACGGGGAGTCCATCCGCGGTAATGCCCACATATCCTAGTAGTCGGGTCGTGTACTCAGATAATGGAGCGGATCCTGAATCCTGGGGAGGAGGGGGGAAAGGAAAGGGTCGCAGAAATGAAAAATGAAAAATGATTTTGAATGAAGAACATGCCAAAAAGACAAATCGTCAAGTGTGCAATAAAGTATGCGGTGGTTGCGGGGAAAATGCGCCCATGGGCCTATTTAATTTTTTTTTAATAATATATACGATACGTACCAAGCATGATGTAATCGGAAACAAGGCATTCCGCAGACCTCGACTCGGTCGTAAAGGGGAACAAGGGCAGCCTAGTCAGCAGGCCAGAGATGTCAATAAAAGTTTTGGGAAACGTGTTTTGGGATGAATGTAAGTCTATTGAGATAGTTTATCATGCCACGACTCACGGGTTGAGCACGAGGTTGTTGTGGTTCTTGATAATAATCCGGGAGTCAAGGACTGAGGAACTTGAAGACGCCGATCATGAAAACTAGAAGCTGATAACTTGTGAGAGCACCGTGGACAGTGGACGATGCACTTGCTGCCGCCGAGCATGGAGTCGCAGGAGTCCTAAGATAGCACGAAACGTGAAAATTGCCTCAGGGTATATTATCCTCGATAACAAGTTCTTGTGAACACCGATAAACTATAGCTAGGGAAATATTAGCACATGTCACATCGATATTGAAGTTACAATACAAAGTTCATGCAATATACCTTTCATTGTGTGTTTTGCACAGGGTACAGTAGACGTGCGGCGCCATACTACACTAAAAATCGGTCATGAATTCACCCCGCTGTCAGTCGCCGGAGAGTGAGTATAAGCGGGCGCCTCGATACCAAACCTGTCACCTTGGGAATATTCCACAACGTCCATCGCTCAACAAGGGTGCAATTCCAGGGCTGCTGAGAAGAAGCTGAGTGAGATATTAAAGTTGAGCACAGGAACATATGCACAAGCTCGTCCCATCTCTCTGCTGCGGCCAAGAGAAGGCGTGGGACTGGCGCCGACAGTACGCGTGCCAGTGCGCCACTGGCGTTTTGACAGATGTGTGACCGAAGACGTCTCCCAAAGGCGGGTCACAACGCAATCTGGTGTATATTAATTTCGGTCTATAGGATTGAATGAAAATAGGACAACGTGCTTATCTGATACAGAGGCAGCGCAATCCCTGAAGAACATCTGTGCTTGCTTTGTAGATCGTTCATTTGCACTCTGCTTCTCATGTAGCAAGAGCCGATCCGCTCATTTCCAAAAGAACCAACTAGGTAAGCCTAATCAAGGGGATCCTCGAGACCGGTGAACACGGCTACATAGCCCACCGAATACCACGAGATAGGAGCGTTACTAACGACCAGTTTCCGAGAACAAGGCAAATTTGGAGATCCCCTATCATAGAACCAGACGGTCAACAAAGCCCTGCCCGACGACAAATCGCCATTAGTTATGGGCGAGCTCGCAATCGATGTGAGAGAATGCGACAACATACCACCTACACCGATTTGTGAATGATAAAAAGATCAAACAAATTAATATTGGTGCCCACTTTAATTATTAGTTCCATTCTGAACGTTAACGTTTGGCTGTGTCCTTCACGCCACAAATACAATATGATCAAGAATCTGCACCGCACGTGGTTTGGCTAAACTTTGTGCGGTTCTGTTCTGTTAGGCCAGGAACGAGACTATCGACGATCCGGTGGCGAATAGAGTAGATAAGGGACGTGGCAATCGTCAGTGTCGTCACTCCCAAATGAACCTTTCCTAGATCCATCCCGGGAACAGCGAACAATGAAGTCGTGAGCATTGTGGCCGATCCACTTGGAACAGCACCCAAATAATTGAAGCCATTCATTTTTTTTGCTCATCGTTCAGTCTCACCGTAGCGGGAGGCTCAACATCAGAGAGGGTTATGCCCCAAGGATTGAGGAGTGCCAGGGGTCAGAGTCAGCGTCGAGATAGATAATAGCAAGCTCCGAGACCCACAGTCCTCTTCAAAGTACAATATAGCCGGTGTATCCGCGGTTTCATTCAGTCGTGTGCGCAGCTGGCGGGCCGGCCGAAAAGGATAGGCTATGCGGAACGGATCCGATGGGGTTCAGAAGCCTTTCTTTTCATATATGGCCTCCCATGCCCTGTGGTCCGCATTAGGGGCTCAAAAAGTAACTTTTGTTGTCCAATGCCATGGGAAAAGGAACTGCGATTGTAGGTATTAGGACTGTTCCTGAATCCACGCCTACGGCCTGAAACAGCGAGGTTGGCATACAGAGCGAGCATAACCGAATACAATGATCAATGATCAATGCACGCTCTGAACGGATCCAACAGGGCTCATGATCAGAAGCCTCATTGTCGTGAATGAAGTAGGCGCTCACCTCGTTGATGGCACATATCACTCGAGTCACTGTCCAATTCGAGCAAAACGCACATTATCACAGGGTTCAAAGAAAATTAAATATCCGCAAGTCTCTCAAAAAGTGACTGTTTTCCGAATGTCTTGGAACTGCGAGTATCCACAGCGAGTACCAGAGCCACCTGAATACTGAAATTAACGCATATCTCAAACGGTTCAAAACGACCCGTATGGCTTGAAGCTTGAGCAATCGGTCCGCCCTGTATGCAATGCACTCGAAAAAAAAGAGTACACGGCTTTATCGATCTAGGCCCTCGTAAGCCACCCATGTGCACCGCGAGCGAACCAAAAAAGACTGGACCCACGCCTTGGATCCGAGGGGGGGCACAGAAGCATCGTTCTGAAAAAAAGAGGCAACATTCACTTTTCGCTAACCGATGTAGGCGCTTGTAGACTGTCACATGGGGGCTAGACCCAACTGTCGCATAATTCTCTCTTGAAAGAACAATGATCGTCGGCAGTGACCGCATTATGAATTTCCTAGATCTGCGCAAAGGCTGGCATTTACTACGAAAGAGCTGGTCGACTGAATAACAAAAAATTAACGGATGAAAATCATTCACATGGGTAGTAAAACCCACCTGATAAGTATCCAGCTCGTCGCCAAACAAATTAAAAAAGTCCACGGTTTAATTGACCCAACAGGGGCCAGCCATGTGCGTTGCTGGCGAACCGAAAAAGAAAGAACTCACAACGTGGACACCCGGTGAAAAGCCTCAGAAGCACCCCATCTCAAAAATGGACAAGGTCCGCATTAGTCGCTCGCCTCGTTGGCGCGAAACGTCGAGGAATTTCACTTTTCACTTGACAGATGTGAGCAAGCGCAGATCGTGGCATGGGAAAAGAAAGGGAAAAAGGAATCGAATACGCTATTGAATGAGGGTTCGCTGGAATCATCATCGGTGCATCAGTGGGTATCCAAGGCACCTGTTCCGCATGGTGTTCTTACCGAGGACGCGTGTAGAATGGGGGTAGCATCAGCATCGGCGTCAGCTGGATTTCCTGGGTATCAAAAAATGAGCAAACTGCGCCCTTCGAGAACAGTCACATTGCCCTCACAATCACAATGATTCGAGGATTTTGTCATCTCTTCGCTTACGAACGGTGTTAAGGAGATCGGAAGTGATATTGATATTCCTGGTCTTTTGAATCAAGCTAGATCAAACGAATGGGATTGATGACACGAGGCTGGTTGCGCTAGCATGTAGAAATTATATCTTTTTAATCAGCCTTTTTAATTTTAAAAAGTGCATCCTAGAGGGATGTCGTAAAACGCGCTCGTGAAGCATGAGTCTGTTATCACAGGTAAACTTTAAAAATTTGGAGATGGAGAAGAGAACGTGGACCATACATACCTAACCGAATGCGCACCGCACACTGGGATTGGAACCGAATTAGAGTGATATCCTGTGAATATCCTGTGATTAATCAGTCGTAGGAGGTTTAGGCGAGAAATAAACAATTGACTTTGGTTCCATGCCATGAGCCCCACTTCACATTCATAACGTTCTGCTTCGTGGAGCTAAAAAGAACGAACCCTTGCTGTGTGGCCCGGATCCAAGCACGTAGCCGTTAGATTCTTCGCCTTGTAGCCGTGTTCATGCGAGTCCAACGTTCAACGTTGGTGCCAAGCGCTAAATCTCGGGTATGAACAAGTTCTTCGGAAGACCGCTTAAGTTCAGCGTGGCCGCCACATGCAGAGTACTAGTGTTGGAGGGTTGGTGCCGAAGGTGATTGTGCCTGTGCCTGTGCCTCAGAAGGAGGTGGCGCGTCTGAATCACAAGTCGCTGCGACGCCCTCGCATTTTCCTCTTCGGAAAGTCATGCGTCATGTCCAGTATGGCATGCAAAGTGGAAACCTCAGGGATGAATTGGTCATAAAACGTAGGTGGTACAACATGCGTACACGATGAGACGAATGGAACAAAGACTCGGGTGCAGCAGCAGTGGCCAGGCTGTGCTTCTTCAGCAAATTTCTGCGAAAAGTTGAACAAGTCTTATAACTGAAGGAGTAGTTAAACTTGACGAACCTGCAGATCACTGTTGGGGTCAAGAAAGATCGTACAAGTCAAAGCGCCAACAGAGACGCAAGTAGTTTCTGCCAACAGGTTGCTCCAGAACGCTTGGACTGCGCTATGCAGGATTGCATGTAGAGTCCGATCGCCCAAGTATGACCCCTCGAATATTCCAAATGCAGGAATACGCAGGGGTCATTTTTCTTCTGACACGTTTGACCACCGACTCGGATACTACAAGGAATTGACCAAGATCAGAGACTGCAGACGCGTGCACACAAAGGTTTTCGGCACCATAAACCTTCCAGTTCATCAAGATGGTGAGTACCAAGCATCCCGGACGAGACACAGACAGGATCTGACAAAGCGCAGGTTGTTCTAGCAGCATCAATATGCACTAAAGGCGGGAAAGGCAAGTCCACTTACAAGCTCTCCAACCCGATCTCCTAACATACACTTCCAGCGGTGCTCTCGCGCCAATTTCACCCAATGACGCGCACCCATATCGAATCCCTACTTGCATCCTTCCCAAAGCTCATCCCAACAAACTCTCAACACACCTCCGTAGAAACTGCTCAAGTCCGCTACGTCTACCAGCCTTTGGAAGACCTTTACATCCTCCTCATCACTAATAAAGCTTCCAATATCCTTCAGGATATCGATACACTCCACCTCTTTGCGCGCGTCGTGTCTGATATCTGCCGCACCGCAGACGAGCGTGAAATTCAAAAACAGAGCTTTGAGCTGCTTGGCGCTTTTGATGAGATCGTGAGCATGGGTTATAGAGAACAGGTAAATCTAATACAGGTAAGGAGCATTTTGGAGATGGAGAGTCATGAGGAGAAGATACAAGATATCATCGCAAGGGTCAGTTGTACACCCGTCAGACTATCCGACCCCTCGCTCACTCAAACAATCACAGAATAAAGAAGCAGAGGCAAAAGAAGAACTCAAGCGCCGTGCACGCCAACTCGAGCTCCAGCGTCGGGAGCAGCAAAAACGTGCTGCAGTATCTGGCAGTGGGGGAAGCTCATATCTCGGTGGAGGCATGTCTGGATACTCTGCTGTTCCTCAGCGCTTCGACGCTCCAGAGGTGCCAGCGGCTCGCACTGCATCACCTGCACCTGCATCCAGCGCCCGCACCCCTCCGTTCAAGGGCAGTGGCATGAAACTTGGCAGCAAAAAAACCAGGCAAGCCGAGCTTCTAGATGCTCTCGGCGGCGAGCTCGTCTCTGAGGAGCTCTCAGCGCCTCCCACGCCTCCCATCGCTGATCCATCCCCAGCGCCAACAAACACAAGAGGCAGCCTGCCCTCTATCACAGCTGAAAGGTGAGTCCTCCTCGCTCACCTCAATCTCGATCCCCACTAACCCGCGTCTACAGCGTACATATCGTAATCAAGGAACAAATCGATGTTTCCCTTATGCGCGAAGGCGGTGTAAAATCAATGGAGGTCAAAGGCGACATGAACCTCCAAGTCTCTGACCCCGCTCTAGCGCACATCAAGCTCGCACTCCCATCCCCCACTACCGACTTTGGCTCCGACCTCCAATTTAAGCAGCACCCCAACGTCGCCAAGTTCGTCCCTGGCCAGAAACGTATCGTCGCGCTCAAGGATCCCTCTCGTGCTTTCCCCGTGGGTCAAGCCCTTGCCGTACTCAAATGGCGCTATGCAGGGCGCGATGAGTCATTGGTACCATTGTCCAGTAAGCTCTCCATTCGTGTGTATCATTTTCACGCCCGCTGACTCACCCCCCCTCCCAAGTCAACTGCTGGCCTTCTCCCTCAAATGATGGTACCTGTGAGGTCAACATCGAATATGAGCTTGAGAACGAAAACGTCACACTGCACGACGTCGTCATCTCCATCCCCCTCCCGTGAGTTCCTCTTCGTTCCGCTCTGACTTTCAACCATATACTAACATACCTTTAGCACCGGCTCTTACCCCAGCATCACCACCACCACGCAAGGCGACTACAGCATCAACCCCGCTACTCACTCCATCGACTGGTCCATACCACTCGTTTCCACCGTAGAGCGCAGTGGCACTCTTGAGTTCACTGCCGGCGGTGACGACGCAAGCATGTTCTTCCCCGTGCGCGTGTCATTCGTGGGTCGGGGGAGTATTGCTGGCATCGGGGTAGATGCTGTTTCGAGAGTAGATGGTGCTGAGGACCCGGCGTTCTCTGTGGATGCTGTCGTTACGACGGGTGATTATCTTGTTCTTTGAGTGGTTGGTCGTTGTACTGGAAATGCAGGATCATGTCATGAATTTGCGAAACAGACTTTTGCTGCATAACATATTTACAGATCAGGCTGTGAATTGCAGCGAGATGAGCAAAATTCTTGAACCAAGGTTAAACTTGATCCACGTTCCTTTCGGACTTGCTTTCCTCTCGAACTATATGAGTGATCGCTGCAATGGCATTCGGGATGATATTTGAGGGAATCAGTTCGAGGTATGGATGAATGGCAGAGCTCTCTCTATTCGAGTTTTTGACGAGTTTTTGACACCCCAAATTCCACTCCGAGTTTTTGACTAGTTAATAACATGTTAAAAACGTGTCAAAGACCCCAGTGTCAAAAACTCGGGAGTTTTTCACGGAGCCTTAGTTTCGACTGCCAGGACGCGTTGATGTCAAATTGATTGACTTGCTGGAGGCAAAGTACATACGATAGCCTGAGATACCGAGGCTATTTCATGGACAGGTCCCCGCATCCTAGAGTGTCCAGCATAGGATCTATGATCACAAATAGTAATGAATAGTGTGTCTTCTACGTATACATATTGTAAGGACGAGGCGATTATATATATGCCAATATCTTGTCGACGCCTTGTGTGATCAAGTACTAGTGTAATCAAGTACCCCTATGTACTTGATCACACTAGGCGTCGACACGACATTGGCAAGGAATCGCCCCGTCCTTAAGTACAATATGTAGATTGTAAGGACGGAGCGATTCCCAATATTCGCGTCCGCTGGAGTGAAACTTCCTTTGCGTATACGTAATGTTCCATCATGATCAAGTAGAGCTGTCCCACCAATGGGAAGACAATTACAAAACTACCACATGCCCCGCTACACAGGGTTCCCATTCGACCTCTCTCCATACGCCTGCCCCGCGTTTCTGAATACCTTCACGTTCTTAAATTCCACGCCCTGCAGGTATTGGAAGGTAGTGAAAGGTGAATTTGCAACTCGGGCGTTTGGGTATCGAGGCAAAACTTTGGGGGCGCTGCCGGCGCGTCGATCGATGTAGGTGATTACGAAACCAATGATTGCTAAATGAAAGTGAGCGAGTGGCATAGAACAACACGATTCCCCGAACATACCAAAGACAAAGGACGTATAATAAAAACCAATGAGAACATGAGCTAATGTACAGTCACCAGATTCAGACAAATCCCGACAAAGGGCTATCGCATGATTCTGAACTGCGCGGAATGGCAGGGTGACACAAGATGCTGAAGACGCGTCAGAACAGCAAATACAAGCAGCACAGTCAGGTGACGTACGATGATACAAAAGGCATAAAGTGCCAAAGATAATGAGCTAGCCAGACCAGTGCGCCAAACATGACCATGAATGCGTTGAAGATGAGCTCTCGCTCTGGCAACACGTCGCCCAAAAGTTTTGGAGGCGGCATCGGCATTCTTGCGCTGCTGTTCACGTCGTGCGCGTGAGGAGGTACCAATTTTGCATTTTGCAGGTATTGCTGAGTGCAAATAGGCAGCTGCGTGAAGTTGAAGCCTGACAGAGCATAGGGAAGCGGCTCATGGACCGGGGGAATCATGGTGCACTGAAGTTGGAGATGGAGGAGTGATGACGATTGGTACAAGAAAACACAGCAGTCGTGCTGTTTATGAGAAGTGAAGCTGAAGCCTGACAGAGCGTAGGGAAGCGGTTCACGGACTGGGGTAATCATGGTGCACTAGGAAGTTAGAGACAGAGGAGAGATGATGATTGGGACCTTTATAACTGAGAGATGTGGCTGCTTCCACAGTCCACAATCCATAGCACTTAACCAGCATTATCCGAACTGCAGAAGCAAAACAATAAATAAATAAATCGTAATAGTGGATTATAGTGCTTGGACTAACAACAAACTTTGAGGAGACATTGATAGTGATATATTGACTCGTGCTGGCCTTGCCCCTTCTATTTCTCGTGACAAGTAAAGAAAAGCGTTCTGCGGAGAGGTAACGATTGTAGCCGTCTCAACCGAAGTAGTACGATCAAGCTAGAGAACAAAAGAGGTTGCGACGACCGCCCGGGCGTTCACCAAGGCCCAGAACGCTGAGTTCGTACGCAGGAGATTGGCGACCTTAGAGAACATGCAAGGGCGAGGTTCGACGACAGTACAAGATAAGCTGATGTTTCTCGTTTTTTGAAAAAGGGATGGACCTAATATAAATTGCACACAGTGCACGACGACGTTGGTTGGTCCAAGTGCTCCGGATTTTGAGATTTCGGCACGGGCAGTGATATTTATTGATCGTCTGGTTGAATAAGCGCAATGTAAGCGTGATCGACACGTACTCTGTTGTTGTGGGGAACGGGGGTTTCGTATTAACGCCCAGAACGGGTCGCGAGCAGCGGGTCTCTGGATGGCTATCTCAAAGAATGTGTGGGGGTAAGCTTCAGCTGCAACTCGGACGCGGAAAATACAATCGAAAGCGTATGACTGTAGCAAATTGTGACATGCCGTAGGACGCACTGATATCAAATAAATTGACCTGCTAAAGGTGAGGTATACACGATGGAGTGACTTGCTCTATGTCAACATGTAAACCTGTTCTCCTCTGACTCTTTCTGTGCGGGTCGTGTCAATGGTACGTATTGCGGCAAAGAATTGACATGGAAATTGTTCTGACGAAGTCACTCGTGGCGATAGAAAGCCGAGAACAAGCTGCAGGGTTAGTAACCCCAAAAGATAATGGACATGAATTTTGAACAGAAACCAAGCGCTGCGCTTGCTGGTGTGAAGTTCCTTCAAGTTGAACTAGCCTCATCACGCGTTTCTCACATGTGAGTCTCGTTACATAATCGGATCAAAGGCCAGTCTTTCTCATGTATCAGGCGAATTACTTACCTTCGTATCTCATATCCAAGACTGGCATCAGGAACACTATTACATCCCAGCTGGTACTACAGTATACGGCAACACTTGGTAGGTATCTGGCTTGTGAACCTAACCACGGAGACCTGATCGTCACTGCTTTAGGGCCATCTACCGAGATCCAGAAGTCTACCCCGAGCCTCACGTGTTCAAACGTTCAAGCCCCAACGCTGGATTGACGACCAAGGTCACCTGAGAGATGATTTAAATAATTTTTTTTTGGGTTTGGTCGGCCTTTCAGCTATTTGTTCTTTGAATGGCATTAATATTCCCTGCAGTATTTGTCCTGGTCAGCATGTCGCGAACAGGTCAAGCTATATGTCTACATGCATGGCGATTCTTCCAGGCTCACTTTGATTGGTGTAGATCGGTGATCATAGACACAGCCCTGATTCTTTGGGCCTTCCGGCTCACCCTGGATCCTATACAGCCATTGAATGACACGGGGTTCATGAATTCGGAGAAAACACACCGGCCGTGCCCTATCGAGTTCGAGTTGAGAATTCTGGAAGCAGAGCTCAGGCGCATGATGAAGAGTTCTCCCGAAGTTGTGTCAGTGGACGACATTGATCTCTACTAGAAAGCGAACGAAGAACCTGTTCGGAATGAATCGCCTTCATCCGAACCATGCGCAAGACCTGTACTCGCAACGACTCATCCTGTAATTTGTTCCCATTGAGGACCGTGTATGATAGCTGGTAATAATGCTTTGTCGTTATTAACTTTTATCGTGCAGTTCATTCCATACAGATTGGCAAACACTCAACTGGTGGACTCCCTGCCCAACTTATATATTGAGCATGCGGCCGCGGTAGGGAATAGAGACTCATTTGGCATGTCATATAAGTGTGATGGTTAGGTGGAAGATACTGACGATGATGTAGCCCCCATTGTGCGGTTGAAGCTGTGATATTGATGAGTTGCAAGGTGTAATGTCTTCAAAACTTGAGGTGTAATTCGTGCCCATTTTAATGAGACACCCAGTACTGTCATGATACTAAGATCCTAGCAGGCAGCTGGTGTGTATTGCTACGAACATTTAACAGTGTTGCTACCCAGGAGTAGCATTAATTAATGTGGACGATGAAAGGAAGCTCTTGGCTCACAGTTGAACGTAAAGTAATGTCGATATTTGGTCGATATACTTAAACTCTCGAAGGTTACCAACCTGTACACTTTATGTATCATGACTCCTACAAGTCCGAGACAAAAATTAATGCATGAGCATGTAAGGTAGCAAAAAAATCCCGTGAGGAACGAAACGAAACATATTCAAAAAAAAATTAGGAGATGAGGTATCAGGCCTGTCAAGTATTAAACTCGAGCTCAAGTGTCCAACCTTGGTCCAATAGCATCAAACAACCAGCATCATTTCGTCACTGACCGCAACCCCTTGGCAGATTTGACCCACCCTTCCTTTTCCCTGTCTCTGTCCTTGTCATCTTTCCAGCTCCCACCCGTCACAGGTGGAGATGCACTTCCGTACTTCGAAATCCTTTGCACCAACCCCATCTCATCTGTTACACCATCTGCTACCCCCCGCTCCCTAACCCTCGGTGATCCCGACCCACCAGGCGACTTCAAATAACCAGACTCCACTGTCAAATGCCCTATAAACGCCACCGGCATCCCCATAGTCAACGCCGCCGACTTCGACTTCCTCCTTGCATCAGGATCAGGCATAGGCGTAGTCGTCCCAGGCTCCATCATCTTCTGCAACGCAAGCAAACACAAAAACGCGTCGTTACCTGCGTTATGCAGTGCACATGGGGGGTCAATCCCTAGGGAATGTAAGAGCCCGCCAAGGGAAAGCGTGGAGCCTTGGGCGCGGAGTTTGCCTGTTTTGGGGTCGTGCATCGTCCCTCGCTCACCGGCGTTGAAGAGCGCGCGCTCAAAGGAGGCGGTGTCGATTATGAGGACGTTGTGCGGGATTTCTATGGGTACGTTAGTTGGAATACATGGGTGAGGTGGGGACGTACTGATTTTGGTCTCTTCGAGACGCTGGATATCAGAGCTGACGCCATGTCCTACGAGGACGAGGCTGTTGGCGGTGGTTTCTGCGTCTGGGCTTACTAGACTGCTGTAGATGACATCAGAGACACCGGAGTTGTATGCACAGGATTATTCTACCTGATCACAGACTGCACGATCTGAGGTAACTTCGTTCTTGGTATTACTTGGCTGTCGCCCCACTACGAGATGTTTCATAAGGAGGAATTGAAGCGCCAAAAGAAAGACATACAGCATACTACTCCATGTGTCAGTTTAGCACGGGAGGATGGTCTAAATTAGCGTACCTGCCAAGGATACGTAGGACAATGCTTGTTGACAATCTTGTCCACGTAGTCACCAATGATATAATGGCCCTTCCTGTGTATATATATGCACATCAGCCAGGCCATTACGCCCGCCAATCCACAACACACCGATAATTCGACTCGGGCATCGGAGGCCACGCGCCGACGCTGCAATTCAAATACATTAATTACTCGTACGCCACAGAAGAGAACAAAAACACATACGCTTCAAGATGCCCACACCGAACAGCCGCATATCCCCATTCCAGAAACGTTGCTGGATTCCTTTCGCTCCATTCAAAGTCAATGGCTAAAAATGTTTTGTCGCGCTTGGCCCACAATTCCCGGATAGCTTTCGGTTCGCCAGCGCGTATCCGAGTTTTAAACGCTGCGAGCGCTACTGCTGGTAGAGTCGTGTATAGTTTCTTGTAGGTCGCCCAGTCTGCAACGTTCCGGAGATGTCGCTGAGACGTCTCGAAGTGCGCAACTTTGAGCATGTTGTCGGGCGTTGGGAGTGTTTCGCCGAAACTGAGGGTTCATTCTTCGTTTGTGAGTTAGTAGGTGAGAGAGGGTAGGCCGCACCGAGTCTTGATCATCTTGATAAACGCACCGACGGTCGTCAGTCGGGTGACAATATGAGCACGGCCAGTCCATGAGTCTGTGACAGTGATGACAGGCCAAGAAAATCCCAGAAACTGCTCAAACGTCTCGAAGAATTGTCCCCATGTCCGGTCGTACCTGTGCAGTTCGATAAACGCGTCATATAGACGTAGTATGGGCGCAAACGTACCACGGGACATTGTGCAACTGGAAGTAACCTATGTAAGCGGAGTATACCTATTGGACCATGAGCAACTTGTTTGGCGAAAGCATGGTATACTCACAGACTGAAGATCATATTCCCAACCTTCTGGATTGACGAGGCGAAAATCTGCCATAGGATTTTAAATCAGACGCCTTTAGCTCGGTCAGTGCACAGACAGGTCGGTAGCGCTACGAGTAATGTTCTGCAAGGCAGTAAAGAGGATAACTTAAGCTGACCACGCTGCGGAACAAAACTCGGTTTACATAGATGCTGAATGGACGGGAAGTCGTGTTTACGGCACAATTTTACATACTTCCATTTGGTATGAAATGCGTTTCGGGGGCATGGAGGGGTGTAAACGGCACATGCCGGAATAGTCTGCATTTATTTGTAGTTTGTATTACTTAAATATGGATACACGTTGGTTCATTCATGAACGAAGCAGTATAATGTTATATTGCGAGCAAAGGGAACCTAAACCTACGGACTGGAAGAAAAGAAGTTAGCAACGGAATAAGAAGAAACAAAGACGAGAGTCAGAGACTTGAATGGGATCCCGCAAAGGATCAACGTCCAGCGTGCAAGCACGTCGCGTCGAAAGATTTTCTATCCTAATAAACACGTCGGAAACGTGAAAACTCACCAAATGTTCATGCATTCATATCCATATAACAAGAGCCCAAGGGATCCTGCAGAACGTCGAGTCAGCATTGTGCTATGACACAGAATGAAAAGATCAGAAAGTAGATCGCGTTCTTCTCAGAACCTGCTAGCAGGCATCGAAGTGAGCTGAGTTTACGAAGTTGTTTCATCGTAAAAGGATCAACATAAAAGTTGATGAACACTTACAAGGCGCGTCGTTGTTCCATACTGCAAATGCTTGCAGCGTGAAGCAGACAAGAAGGCTTCGGAAACACCCGAAGTACTATCACGCTTCGACCTGCCCTACACTCAGCCACCCAGTGAAACTATACAGGTCTGATTGAATTTCCCCACGGTCTGACACGCTACACGGTGAGCTCATCCGGAGGACGCAACCGCAAGACATACAACCTCGTCATCTGAAGATGCAGATCTTCGTTAAGACCCTCACAGGGAAGACTATCACCCTCGAGGTGGAGTCTTCTGACACCATCGACAACGTTAAGGCAAAAATTCAGGACAAGGAGGGGTACGCTTTATAATATATTTGGTACTACAGAGATTGATATTGTGATCAGTATTCCCCCCGACCAACAGCGTCTCATCTTTGCTGGAAAGCAGCTCGAAGATGGTCGCACACTCAGCGACTACAACATCCAGAAGGAGTCTACTCTCCACCTTGTCCTTCGGTGCGTCACGCGTTTATTCTAACGCCGACATCGTGTTCACCTTTCCATAGTCTCCGTGGTGGAATCATCGAGCCCTCGCTAAAGGTCCTCGCATCCAAATACAACTGCGACAAGCAAATCTGCCGAAAATGCTACGCACGTCTGCCCCCTCGCGCAACTAACTGCCGCAAGCGTGGATGTGGACACTCGTCACAACTCCGCCCGTGCGTCTTTCATTCCTTTACATTCCTTCACGTGAAACTAATATGACATTACCGCAAACAGCAAGAAGAAGTTGAAGTAGTCGACTCGCTTTGGGCGTGCTTTGGGGACTATTATGGGACATCCATTTGTATTCTCTCTTTCGCTCGCATATGCAACACATGATCGTTCCATGTCGCTTTGTGGAGTTTTCTGTGTGATTTCTCCGCATTTTGTGCGCACTGTTGATAATCATTACCACAGTTCTTTGTCGTAAGAACGACCTAGTATCATGTCAGGTCCCCGTTTTCCATCAGATATGTCAGTAGGCAAACTCGAGGCTGCCCGAGGCGTAAGACTCTTCCCTGACGGCGTTTTAGAGGCGCGCAACGAAACCATTTCCGCAAATCGCAATTTCCGTGGTGTCCATTGCGGCAGCTCAATAAGATCCGCCGTCGCAAATCACCGTAACAGGCTCAGTCCAGCATGCCAGATCGTTCAAAACCATGCTAAAATATTATCAGAATAACTGCGTATGACAACCGTGGTATGTACTGCAAAAGCCGATATCAAATGACTCAAACATCGCCTCACGCCCTTCAAAACTCAGTAAACCATGCATTCGTAATGTCCCATCTGTCTGTTTGTCCATGAAAAACCAAGCCAATATGTCCAAGTGCAACTGTAACTGCAAGATAACGTAGTGTTCTCAATGACCAAAAACTAAAGCCAGGGTATGTAAGACATGTAAGATCCCAAAGCCGAAAGTGAAATTATATGTAACCCTCAGGCATACTGAGAAGAATTTTATGGTTCAAGGAGGCCAGATTAGAACATGATAGCTGCGCCAGCTGCAGCAGAGAGTAGGACGACGGCAGCTGGGCCCATGGCGATCTTGAGCGATGCGGCACCACTGCTATTAATGGCCGAAGGTGTGGCGGATGCAGACGAGCTGGTTGATGCCTTAGCAGAGGCGGAAGTTACAGGGGTCACGGTCGACGCCGTGCCTGGGGTACCCGTGCTCCTAAAAGAGGATTCAGATTATTGTCTCAGTAATAGGTAAGCATTTACTCACGAGCTCGTGGACATGGATGTGGTGGACATCGACGACGTTGAGGCAGTCGTCATTGCGCTAACAGCAAAGTCACCACTTTGCGCGTAGACGCTGTTGATGTTGCTGTTGCTGGTAGCCTCGACGGTGTAACCGTCACTGCGCACCGCGAGGTTAGCCACTCTTATTCATTCATCCAGCAAAAATAAATGCAGCATGCTTACCCAACGGGGACCTGGGGCAACGTAAGAGTGATCATACCCGCCGAGGCTTGTACGTTGTTTGCGATGGCGAATGTGTTGTGGAAGATGGTGTTCACCATGTAAAGACTGAACGAACTGGGGTCGGCGGTGGTTGCCTCCCAGGTGACATTGACCACGCCACCAGTCGAAACACCCGTCGGTGTGTTGAGTGTCAATGCAGACACGAGAGGGACAGCGAAGGTAGCAAGGGCACTAAAAGGCGGTTGACAACGCGTCAGAAACCTGCTCATTAACCGCGACAGTGAACAAGAAACTTACGCGATTCTAGCGAACATGTTGAAGTCGTGAATGGAGTATGAGGAATAGACAGGACAAGGACGTAGAGGATGACAAGGACGTAAAGGGCGACGGAGCAGGGGGAGTTGAGAAAAGCTCAAGCAAGCTTTTATGCCAGAACTAAACCATAAGGCATCTTCCCACGCGGCAAGCCAGTCTTCTTCAAAAGCGTGCGATACCGACGATTCACGAACACGCTGGATTCACTTCCTTTCTCATCCTTGCCTCATCATTCCCGCGTTTTTTATTCCGTAGGTATGCCCAACTATGGATTCTAGTCAGTAAAACTAGATATTATCCATTCGAAGTCCTAAACCCCCCCCAGCAGCGATGCTCACGGGAATAAATCCCCTAGGAATTGAACCAGATGGCGGCGTACAATTTCCCGATTTCCATTCAGACTGCACCTTTCGCCTGTGTTCAAGAATAGATCACGGTCATGCATTCCCTTTCCACCCGCTAATAGATCTACGTGTGAAACAAGGTGAACACCAACGTCAAAAAATGTCAAAATGTGTACGGCACCACCTCGTCGAGGGGCGACAAGACGGGCACAACTCACCTCGTCAAACGGTCGCGTATCTCCAAAGCAGCTCTCCCAGACTTCATTCACTGCACGCTCTGCTGCTGCCTCGTCCGGGCACATGGGATTCGCGCGGACAGAGAGTATAGCACGCCGTCTCACGCAGGCCTGTTCCAAGTTAGTTAACATTCCGACTGATCAAGAGATAGATATAGGACTACACAGCATGAGACAGAATCATCGATATACCTGATGTTGTTTCGAAAATGACACGAACCCCCTTCCCAACTCACGCATATACCGGCAGTCACCACTTAAACTGTTAGCACGGATCTTCGATAGATGGGCGCCGTGGAATACGTCAATAGAAACTCGCAACGTAGTATGACACATTAATCACTCACTTCGCTGCATGCGTGATGTCTCAAGTTTTTCCAGTCGACATTGAACTTGCAGTGATCATACATGTGTACCAGCTCGTGTGTGAGGGTGTCCTCCATGTGCTTCTTGTCTCCGAAATGGCCCTGACAAAGGACAATCGCCCCAGCTGGGTGGAAGCCTCCGGAACGCGTGAGATCGCATGGCGCACACACAATGTTCGAGGACGGCACCGGGCACCCGGACAACTTAAGATGCTTTAACATAAATACAACTGAAGGGCCTATGAAAGCAACAAGTACGTGGCGTTGAAAATGAGTACGGTTCAGACCACGCAGAAACAACGAGACGGACTGTAATTCAGGAGTTCGGTCTTCCATTGCTCGCAGCGGCGATGCTGCACTTCAACCCGGTCACGGTCTCGTTCGTCTGCGGTAAGTCCGATACCTGATACTTGGGCGGCTTTGTGCAGCCATCTTTGAAATGATCGTGACTCTGATGGATCAACAGGTGGTTCAGAAGAGGCCGGATCCATGAATGCAAATGTTGGTGCAAATTGCAAGATTATAATACTATTGATGATGCAGTTCCCACGGACGAGCAAGCATCAGTACATAAAGTTGCGGCAACGTGAAGTACACAAAATCCAACAGCAGCTGCAGAAAGCGATAGTCCAGTGCTCATAGGTACCAGGGTCCAATAAATTATCCTCCATAATTCCCACTAGATAGACAGTGCTACTATCAATAAGAAGCGCACTTGAACAAGTCTCGCACGTCTGGCAGCTTATGGAGCTCAGTTAGGCAGCCTGTCGCCAGCGCTTGACACAATAGCTCGTGATTCTCGTCGTGGTATGGGGTATGCACATGTGCCAACTCATGCGCCATGATGTAATACCTGCGGGAGATTAGGAAATGCTCGAGGACAGGATTTCACAAGTGCTTGCCAGTCAATGTAGGCCTTTCCAGGATGGGCATCTTTGTCTAGGTAGTAGGCATGAGCCTTGGTAATGGAAGAATCATTAATCACGAAGGTCACGTACGGTTCTGCATATAGTGTTCCAGACCGAAAAATATTTGATCATTTCGGTTGAAACCCATCAGATTCGAGTCCTCGCTGTGAAAGAATACGTGACAACGTGTCTGGTTGACTGAAAAGACTTGTGCAAGGTTGCTAATGATCTTCCCAAAGGCATCGCGTTCCTTTGTGGGAACACCCAACATTGTCCCCTCTGAAACAAACGTCAGTCTAACAGCTGGAAACGAACTTGAAGCATTCAACTCACTTCGCTTCCAGACTTTGACCTGTCCGACGTGTTGGTCCACTTCGCCGATTTAACCATAGGCTACCAGACTCCAAATTGAACAACATACCGCATTCTTCGAGATCCGTCTTTGCAACGATCTTCTCATCACAGTATCCGACATTCTTCCGTTTCTTCCCTCCACCAACCTGCTCCCGATTGCTGATGTGCGAGTCGTTATCGCCGCCCTCAACTTTCATGATGTTCTTCACATTCTCGATGGCGTTTTCTGCACATCAACTCTCAGTATCTATCTTCAACACGAAAAATAGACTTAGCGCACCTATCTCGTTGAGCTTGATCTCACCCAACTTGGGGTCTTTGCGAAGCCAATGCAAGAACTTCGAGAATTTGTTGAAAACCTCTGGCTTGCCACTGACTGGTTCGCTTCCTGGGATTGCATCTTGAGAGGGAGCTTGGACAGGTCCGGGTGGCGCCCCATTGCAAGAATTTTCTCCTGCTTTATTGAGCATGTCTCCTGGCATAACAAATAATGAAATTGATCGTAAACTTACCATGTTCAGCCTTTTCAAGGTTTTCGTGATACTCCGAGAGAATTCTATCGACTAAACATGCGATCAGCGCAGCTCCCTAGATGACAATAACAGGCCCACCATCGTAACCACGGCGCTTGAGGACGTTTATGTCTGTGTCCAAGATAGTCATGAGAGACAGGACGTCATTCTTTTTATACGTAGAGAACAGCAGACGACACAGAGCTGCCGCGATACTAAAATGAATGAGCGCACATCTCCAACAATACAGAGCACCACATACTCATAACTGTCAGCCTTCGGCTCCTTGATCCACAGCACATTCACGCCATCCTCAGTGGTTTGGGTCTCAGCAGAGAGTTCGGTGGGGTGCGCTTTCTGTTCTTGAGGTCCAATAGTCGCATTTGGGAAGTCTAATCTCTTTGTGACGTCAAGCCTTTTACAAGCTCGCACAAAGAATTGATCCTTGTCATGCCACCGTAACAGGCGCATGCCATTTCTAAAGCGTGGTTCGTCGAACTCGTGGAGGAAAATAGGTATTTTTTCGATGATAGAATGTCGAAGGGCTTGGGCACTGGGTGCGCTCAGCAGCTCCTTGTCTGGTTCCACAGTGTATTTGATGCAAGAGCTCAGAGATTTGACTTGCATTTCAGAGTAAAACTCTGCTCGCGATATGTCATGTTGTACCAGAAAGGATGCAAGCACTTACTTTCCAACAGCTCCTCCTGGGGAGCAATAAAAATGCAGTCACCAAAGGTACGACGACTTTCCATGTCGTCGGCGACCAATACTTCGTCAGGCTTGCAAAGTTCAAATTCATCTGCTTCAAGACTGTACCCGTCGCGACCGGTGCTTTTCCTTCGTCGATATCCCAAGAAAATTGGGGAATCGCGCATTTTTTCGTGGATCTTTCGAGGAAAAGACTTGTGACCAACCGCAATCAGACGCAGCTCGGCCAAGTATCTACAATAGGTAAGTATCATGAGTCAAGGTTCCAGCACCGATACGCACCTCTCATGGTCGTCCTCAGCAAGTTTAAGGAACGTTTTTGGACATCTCAGGAGAACTTTGAGAACATCGATGCATTCAGGGCGTTCCTTGACACCACAGGCTTTCAAGAAAGCATTGGCACTATGCCCAAGGTCGACAAACTTGAACAGCCGTTGGTAAAAGTGATCCTCGGGGTATGATTCTGACTTCAGGAAGCACTCGCGAGGCGGCACAGGCTCGTAAGATTTACTGGATTGTGGATGCTCAGAAGATACCTCCACGGGAACAATTTTGAGGTCCGCAATTCTTTCCAATTCCCCTGCTGAGAAAACTGCATACTTTATCAGCACACACAGAAAGCGCCGGTGTCATGAGATTACTTGCCTCCTTTCTCAGCAAGAAACTTGAACCACTTCTCTGCAGTTTCCGGGTCTTTCGGCGGAGTCGACTCAAGAACTTGAAATAACTTGTCAGCGGTAGGGCGGTCTCGAATCTTCAACCTTGTAATATTCTTCTTGTTGAAGTGGTCACTCAGATGACCAAAGCCAAACAATTTCCAGGTTGAATCCGAGAACACCTTTCCAAACGCGGCGTCAGTTATACATATACAGCGTTCGTGCGCGAACGGACCTCGTCATGGGGGATTTGACAAGGTTTTCCGTGTCTGACACCGGGGATGAAGGAGTACCCAGGGAACTTCGACGGATCGAACTGCTTTTCAAGGTATGATTCGTACAGTGGTCCGCAAAGAAAATTGAAAGCATGTTTAGCACGATCGTCGCTGGAAGATGCGATAGGGATAAGTTGTTCTATTGTAGGAAATTCGGTTAACCCGTGGTTACGGAAAAATGATCCTTTGTGATGTTTGGTCAGTGGGGGACGTAACGCCAAACCAGTTCACGACACACCTTCCCGAGTGTTTGGATCCCAGTAGTCGCAATTGATTACGGGAAGTCTGAGTGCCCGGTTCATATCTGTGGATGCGAAAAGCTCGCGGATATGACGTCTTTCACCATTATCGCAAGGGAAGATTCTCATATCCATGACGAGAGTCACATGTTCCTGATGAGCAGATGTAAGATACCTCGCCAGGTCCATTGCATTCCATCTATTGTCGTTCATCGCCCTGTGATATATCTAAGCAAACACGGTTAGGGTATATTCCCAGTGACTAACTTTGATATGAATGTGTCGATGTCGCACCGTCTCTGCACCCCCAGATATTCCAATACCTGTTCTGTGCGGTAATCCAGGGGCGAGGGGACGACGGGAAGGTCGCGAAAAACGTCGGCTTCAGGGAAATACGCTTCCTGGGGTCGCACCATGTGAGGTACGGTCGTGATAGTCGTAGGTATGCAAGTCATATCCCCCAAAATCTCCCGAACTTCGAGAGGACTATCTTCATTTAAAGATTGCCAGAAGGCACCAAGAACGACAAGGACATGTTGCGCGAAACTGAACGATCGCGTGATATCATGCGCTCCTGACGGATTGTTCTTGACGTGTCGAAGCCAGTGCGTGATTGGCATCTCCTGCCATTCAAAATATTCCAGAATCATATAGGAATCCAGGCCTTGGATAAGTGCTGGGGGTATCGTGTCGTCTGGCAAAGGGTCATCGGGACGGCGAAAATTCAGCATTCGTCCACCGACAAATTTGCTGATGGAACTGAGCCTGACTTCCTTCCCCCCGGTATGTGTTCTGCCCACTTTGAATATTTCGTTTCGGCATTTTCTCTGCTCTTCGCCTAAACCCTCGTTTCGAAGCTGATTACTCAACCAATGCAAGCAAGCAGTCATCTCCCCCTCACTCAGCTCCCGCGAGGCCAGTTCTTTGACGACGTCTTTGTAAGCGTACGTTGTAATCCGGAGGCGCTCAGGAAGTGTCATGGATGTTGATACGGGACGCAGTTCCACTGGGAGTATTGGATTTCTCATGAAGGGAGCGAATTTAGGATGATACCCACGGATGTCCTTCGTGTACCGAATCCCCTGATCAGATATGAATGGGAATTGATCTGTTGTCGAGCAAGCGTAGAATGCATCCTTGATAAGTCGGGACACCTTCGGATCGGGCGTGGAGGGATGAAAGAAGAAGGACTTAATCGTATACAGTGCCAGTTTCTCCGCGTCAGGTTTCTGCATCGTCGGCCACGCGTCCTTGACTTTGCCCATCTCGGAATCATAGGCCACCCTCGCCAGAAAGCCTGAGACGTAAAGGAGCTCCTCATTCCATTCTACACGGCATGGCGTCAATTGACAAAGTACACTCTAGTGTCCATTGACCACTTACTGGAGACATAACCATTGCTACAAGGCAAATTTTTAAATGTATTCTTACATCAAACAGGGTCGCGCGATACTCACGCAAGATCAATCGAGCCTCGTTCCACAGTCGGAATAAAACGGCCAGACATGTGACAGGCCATGCCTGTCGTTTGAGCTGTACTTTGCCCCTGTCATGCACATGAGATAACATGATATAAGCCAACATATGAAGTACAGACGATGAAGATTCGAGCGGGATGTTCTCTGAGCAAAACGTTAGAAGAATAGATGCTCTGAAAGAATGTTTTGACATACGCTTCCAATCGCGGACAAAGTCCTTGAGGACCACGAAAGATGCATCCTGTATTGCTGACTTCTTCTTGCGACTGCCTATCGTGCTCGTCCTTACTGAACTGTGCATAGTGAATATAGAACTACCTTGAAAATTAAGACGTATGTGCTTACGAAAACCATTTCAAATAGGAAGTCTTTAGGAGGCTTTTTCTTTGTTGCGGATTCCAAACCCTTCTCCAAACTCGATTTCGCTGAAACAGTAACTTTGGCAGAGTAGATGTAATATTTTGATGAGAATTGGGCGCGAGATTTGAGGCTCGGGGTTTCAGGAGCAGCTACTGCAATTCTTCCATTTGATTTCGAGATTCTCTCCGTTGAGAAGAAACCCTTGGATTTCGTCGGATTTCGTACGCCTTCTTCCGGTTCCGCTCGTGCGACTTGTGTCGCTGGACATCCAACGAGTGCGTCATTGATAATTGTAACGTCGACCTCTTGGGCTACCAAGAACATTAGACCTTAGTGGATTTGTGAAGACGCAAGAAATGCTGACAGATCAGTCCAACAGAATCGATGGTCATGGTTCCACCCTGGCTTTTTCTGATCATATGCTCCGAAATGGCTATTGACCGACTGGCGATATGTCGAGTTTTTGTCAAACAAGACAACTCAGTGTCGTCCAACATGACCGTAACACGTTGAATATGGGATAGGAATGTTACAGATGTCGCTAGAAATCGTGTGAGTTCAAAAATCCGCGGGATAGTCGACTCCTGCTTCAACTCCATCTCGATCACTGCAGTCCACTTGTCGAGGTCACAATTAAGTGGTTCTTTCTTCACGAAGAGCTACATGCACGTCAGAAGCGTTGAACTGAGACGCGAGCCTAAGCAAAAATGTACCTGGTCTCCGCAGTAATAAATGGATACCATCTTTCCTGTAGCATCCAATGAGTGACATATAGGCTTCATTTAAGCATCGCGTACCATTCGATTTGACAATGGGCTTGTCGGTGACACTGAACACACTGAAGAAACCTGCAATGCGAAATTGCCCTTAGGTCCCAATATGAACGAGGAGTGTATGAGTCGTACCGACTCCAAATGCACCAATCTTTCGTTCGTCCGGATTGCCTTCAGCTAGATGAAAGGTTCAGCACTCAGGAATATATTCAAAATCTTCACAAACCAATTTTCGCCAGACGTTTCCAGTCATTGTCTTGAAATTTTGCACCGTCATTCTTGACAAGCCATTTGAAGACCTTCAGGTTGTTGGACAGAAACGTGAGTGCTACATAGCCAGTAATTTGCCTGACTACACACCTTAGCTGAATTGGGGTCTGGTTTCGTCCCATTACTCGTAAATCCGCAAGGGCTCTCGAATACAATAATGAAGTTTTCAGCTCCAGCGTCGTCTGCATTCTGCAACAGCTCTCGAAACACTGCATGCCAATCAGTCGTTCTTCAGACCTGATGTAGTTCCAAACGCACCCGTGAATTCTTCCGGATAACGGGCAAGGACTTTATCGACAAGAAGTCGCTGGTTGACTTCCACTGGCGTGACCTCCAAACCGAAAAGTGAGCACGAAAGAGCAATTCTTGGGCGCCAATAAAACTAGCTCACCTCGGGCTCATACATTGCTGCCATTGCAGGACAAGCTCGAGATGTTCGTCGAAATGCGATAGTAAGTATATGAGGGTACTGGGATAAACTCTAAAGATATATAACGCTGGCTGAGCCGTAACAGCCTGCTATG
This sequence comes from Suillus luteus UH-Slu-Lm8-n1, assembly GCA_000827255.1. Lineage (NCBI taxonomy): Eukaryota > Fungi > Basidiomycota > Agaricomycetes > Boletales > Suillaceae > Suillus > Suillus luteus. The sequence goes on from KN835238.1 coordinate 71,027, forward strand.
ATCTGGCCTCACGCTCAACACGCGTAGCTATGCCACACAAAGGGACCCACAACTTAAAATAAAAGCGCTTGGGCGCTTGTCATGAAATTGCTGTGCTTGCCCACAAGCAGTGTCGCAGCTGGATGTGGGATGCAACCTGAAATTCCTGAATGTGTTAGCCTGCGAGCGCGTCTTGAAGCTCACCAAATCCTGGATTGTTAAGAATAAGTAGACTCTCGCCCTCAGACTCGGAGTCTTGTAGGTTACAAGTGATATAGGATGATTATGTAGTGTAAGGCGTCAAGCCCTGGGCACGGGAACTGCAAATTGCATCGCCTCATGGCCCGGAGTTACATAAGTAGTACTAGGTGACCTTAGGTGACCTTCTGATGTGAACTGCCACTGGAAGTCCAGCCAGCCGCGGCTGGCAGTGCTAGTGACATGTCCGCCACCGCCTGTGAGCCATTTTCGGAATACAACACAATCTGAGTTCGAAATCTTCTCGAATTCGAAGAACACAATTCTCTAGACGTGTGGGACTGTAAGTGACTTCCAACTCCCGCTGTATTCGAAGAGTCAACTTCAAGGGGTTGTCGACCAGGAAAAATCATAGGCAATGCGGCATCAACGACTCGTCTCAATTCTCTAGCGAAATCAATTGCCCTCAGATTAGGGAAGAGACGACGAAGTCAGTACGGTTTAGATCTCGGAACGAGACATATCCACGATCCCATCATCATATGCTCCAAGTCAGCACTCGGGTCTGGCAGGGGCTCAACACAGTTACCCTAAGCTGCACATGGGTCGGTACCGCACATTGAAGATACTTATCAAAAAGCCCTATCAGAGAGTTTTTGACGGCACACAAAACGGTGTTGATACACGGAGGAACCAGGCTTCATATATATCTGTTCCTCTCAGACTGCATCACGTCAATCCGCCCCTTGCTTTGCGAGATGCACCCCTGCGGACGTCGTCGTCGTCGATGAATGATGAGTGATCCTCCTGATAGCGGCAACCTTTTGTGCACTTTCGACAAGATCTTTCTACTTCACTCACAATGTTATTCGCACAATATCACCTATTCCCGAGAACAATAACTTTGCGTCAATGGCTGTGAGCCTTTGAAGGCCTCCGAACATGTGTCACCGCAAAGACCACGAGACCCAGTTGCATTAATGATGTATTCCTTAACATCAGCCCTAATATTTGCTGCCGAAACTGAGTACTAGTACTAATGGTGCACACACGCACAGTTACTACTACATTTCGACATGTCACAAGGAAACTAAGGTTATTGATCGGCTGCTCTTCTGCAGACACTGTAGTGTAAGTACTGGCAATTTGACAAGTATGTCAGTTGGTTATTTGAATATTGATATGGATATAGATCTTCGAGTGAGTGAACGTTGAGTGAAATTCAAGTCAAACTCGTAGCAAACGTCACAGTTCCGAACTTAAGACAAAGCACCAAGCAGTTGTATCCGGTTCCGAGGCAACAGACTAGGGAATACAGATGGAAGTTTACACTGAGTGCACATGATAATAGGGGAGGTATACAGTCCAAAAATCTGAATGTATCTTCTTGGAACAGGCTGCAAATAAGCATGGCTAGATGCTACATGCGGAGTCGTCAGATTAACGCGTCAATCAACAAGCTGGGAGTACGCACGAACTTGATCATGCGCCAATATGCATGAATACTATACGCTGGTCCAAGGGTATCTCTTTGTCGCGAGCCAATGAATGGACCGCTTGGTGCAGCGCTCGCGCGGCTCCCTTGAAATTCATTTTGCCATCTCCGCACAGGTTTTTGTAGAATGCTTCGACTAAGCGGTGCACAGTCCAATCGTTGACCTTCCATAATGTCCCAATGACGCTCTTGACCCCAGCGAATTGCAGGCCCGCTGCTAGGTGTATCACTTCGTCAGGCGTTGCAAAATCACCGACTGCAGTTTCACAGGCAGAAAGAAATGCAAATTCATGCCGTGAGATATCCATATGGGTGATGTCGAGGAGTGAGAGCGGTTGGTCACGCATGAGAAAGGCCGAATTGAACGGGTCACTATAGTTCTGTGTTCCGTGGCACGCAAAATGGAGCCAAGTATTGTCTTGCAATGCGCACAGCGCTCTCGATTTGGTGGCATCGACGCTCGTTACCTTGGTGAAGGAAACAGTTGGGGGAGGGGGTAAAAGACTCCGCACCAATTCCAATTCAGGCTCGACAAATTCTAAAGTGGACTCTTTTGAGTGACCAGCTGGGCAATTCTGACCAATGACAGCGAAGGGA
>KN835239.1:0-73209 GCA_000827255.1 Suillus luteus UH-Slu-Lm8-n1
TTTGCTCGTCAAGAAATATAAAGACAACGTCCTAGGGTGAGGTACCGAAGGGTGTTTGGTGTCCTTGTGATGCAGGTGAGCAAAAGAACGCTTACAAAGCGAGCATGGTTGTCCGACTTTGAGCGCGGTTGTCTGACTTTCCATAGATTACGTATACCCACTCTTTTGCTTCCGCTTCTTCTCATCCTACCAGCGCCATCAGCTGCCATCCCATCGTGGACATCGCCACTCGCGACGTTGTGCTAACGGCCAAGGTATTGTATATTTTACTGTCTGTTATCTTCTGGTCTGTCTGACAAAAATCACACGACACAAAGTTGATTGCAGCAATCACTGCAAGTCAGCAGCAAGTTGTTTATTGTCTTTGCGTAAAACATCCGTAAGTAACCTTCGCCTGCTGGTGTCCGTAAAGCAACTAATCGGTGATGGCGCTTCTCAGAAATTATGAATTCAACGACCACAGTCTCTTGTCTTGACGATGATTCCCAGAGAGAGCTGGACGACCTCAATAAACGAATTAACGCCCTGCAGGAGAGGAAGCACGCCCTAACGCTTGAAGCCTTTCAAGTCCACACCGCCATACGTACTCTTCAAAGTCGTGCCGCTCATATTACGAACAAAACTGCTCCTGTATCTCGTCTTCCGTCAGACGTGCTTGCTATCATCTTCGAGGAGAGCCGACGGTTACTTATACCTTGGAGCAGTGTAGTAAAGCGCCCACTTTCTCCCGAGGTGCAGCTATCCCACGTTTCATCTAGATGGCGGGAAGTGGCACTTTCAACACCTGCCTTGTGGACAACTATCAGGTTCCCGATTTTGCACAAAGAGACTGCTGCTATGGCATATCTCCAGCGGTGCAATCAAGCACCCCTCAATATTCACATAGGCCCAAGAGTTTCTGACCCGGATTCGCTGCGCTTTATTGCCGCGCAATTTGTACCCCGACTGAATCAGATTCGCGAGCTCACTATCGACACCAACGAGCGCCAGGAACTCTGCGCATTGCTTCCCTTGTTCGCGGAAGAACCCGCCTCGATCCTAAGAAGATTGAGGATTTGTTGTGATGACACCCGCAGCGCTTCTGGTGCTGTTTCTCGCCTCGATATTTTCAAAGCAGGAGCACCGCTCTTGTCTGATGTACGCCTTAGCGCCCTTGCAGTCGGACTGCCCCAGTGTTCTGCAACCACTCTGCATCTTGAACAACAACCTGGACCTGGGAATCCTTTATCCAGACTTACTTTCCTCGATATCCTTGTTCCACTATCAGCCACCCTTACTACCCTGCATCTGAGAGGGTACATTAGCGGATTTCACCAGGAACCTGGTAGCACACCCGTCGAACTTCCTGCTCTGAAGGAGTTGTTGGTGTGCGGTAATACCCTGAACCACGGATTCAACGTTTTCCGCAACATCTCCACTCCTGCCATTAGAACTTTGTCCCTCATCAATGTCAAGCGACAGGGCTTATCTTCAATCCACAAGTTTATTGCCAGGACATCTCCAGAGCACTTTCAACATCTCCACACATTGCGGTACATAAATTGCGAAATTGATGATGATCTCGACGTTTATCTCCCTCATGCAACATCTGCTCTCACTGAACTTGTTGTGTCTGTCAAGCATCACGCTCATCTCCTGCGACTTCTGCTGAACAGCGATAGACAAGCTGCGCTTCATGGGGTGCCTCCATTGTGGCGCAATCTCCGCACATTGACTCTCCGCGTTTTTGAGCCATTGGATCGAGAAAGAGAGGATGTAGACTCCGACGAAGAAGATGATCTGCCCCCAACGATGGGACTACTGTTGGAGGTTGTGCAGGAGAGGAAAGCGGTGGGCAAACCCCTTGACCTTCTTCGGATCGAGGGCCCGCATGCTCGTCCATTCTATGAGGAGTTTACGACTCTTCTTATGAAAACGCACGAAGATATTTACACCGAACTCTTTTCAGCATCTTTTCCTTCTTCAGTGGACGCTCAGGAATCAGAAGTGGATTGGGCGTTCGCTGCTTACTACATTGCAAAACAATATCGTCTTTATATATTCAAGAAGCATCAACAATTTGGCCCCCACTGTAATCCAGCTATCCATTCCGGGGGGCTTCCAGTCGTGGCATACCCTTCAACACATACACAAGTTCCATAGAAATATCCGTTTCTCTCAATCTTAACAGGGCTTGATCCTCAGCTTTGTTGCTCGCTATCTGTAATTTACTGTACTTTCGACATGATTTCGCGTCATACCTTGGGCAATGCGAGTCTTAGAGATGCACAGCCACCGGAACAGTGGATGAAACGATGCGCCCACTGCTTCCGTTAAATCATATGCATCACTATGATGGTGCCAGGCCGCACTGAGCATCATGACAAGATTTCGGATCCGCACCAGCACCGATAAAATTGCGAGAATTCGCTTGGCCAAAGTCTTGTTTTCATCTCTGACCTTCTACCAGTGCTGGCTCACGCCCGCAGCTTGTCCGAAGTAGTACTTCCCTCTGACATAGGCCTACTCAAAAACGTGTTTTCAACGTGTTTTAGCAGCTGCCCTGTAACCCTGGGAGGTTCACGGGAAAATATTACTGAACTTCTTTGTTCTTCGATGTGAGCCTCATCAGACAACATGGTATCTTGTGCAGCAGCTGACTTATTACTTCATAGACGTGCCGTCGATGAACCACAATCAGGCTAGCGTCAGCAGCAATACTCAGGAAGATGTTGATGAGATAACACAACAAATTCGGGCACTCCAGTCTTCGCAAAACGACCTGTCCCGCTCGATCCGCAATCTACAGGTCCGTGCAGCTCGCATACAGAATCAGAAAGCAGCGGTGTCACTTATCCCCTCTGATGTCCTCTCGATGATATTCGAGGAGTGCCGTCAGCTCAATCCACAATGGTCTGGCGTTCTCTTCCTTCTCCACCAGTCACCTGTTGAGGTACGACTGTCGCATGTATCAAGTCGTTGGCGTGAGGTAGCCCTCACTTCACCTTCCCTTTGGTCTACTATTCGCTACCCATTCGCGCATAAAGAGGGTTCGCTCATGGAATATTTGAAGAGGTCAGATGGGTCACTTCTCGACGTGTACATTGGGCCATGGAGACTGCACCCTCAGACTGAGCGCGTGTTGACCAATATCATTTTACCACACCTTCCCCGTTTCAGACAATTGGTTCTTGACGCAGTTTCACGAGAGACTTTGGGGTCGCTCCTTGCAACGTTTCGTGACGCGTCCGCTCCTGCTTTAACACGGCTGCGAGTGATGTGCAGAGGACCAATGTCGACTGCAGGTCCCCTTGCTTCTGCGGAACTCTTCACTGGGGGGGCCCCTTTGTTATCCGATGTCAGGCTCGACAGCGTTGCAGTCATCCTGCCCAAAACAAAAGCAAAGACTCTCCATTTTTGCCCGCTGCCAGGGGCACCCTTCCCGCTTTCACGCGAAAAATTCTTCAAAGCAGTGTCAGCATTCCCGTCCCTCCGCAGGCTTCATGTGAAATCGGCTATAGAACCGAAAAGTGCAGCCCCTGTTCCGCTTATCTTCTTGCCCTCGTTGGGGGAATTAGTTGTGCATGGCCTCGCCATGTCGACAGGCATACGTATATTTGACGTGATATCTGCGCCAAATATCGAGAGCCTCTACCTTGTGGATATGAATTGCTCCGCAATATCTGCAATTCACCGATTCATGACACAGTCTTTCCCGAATGCGTTCCAATCATTACGGGTGCTACGGTATATCAGGTGCGAGTTCAGCGAGGACATGGACATCCATTTCCTTCGCGCAACCCCTGGTATCTCCCAATTGCTCATACCCGTCGATAAAACAAACTTCCTGATCCGCATGCTCGTGAATAGTGACAAACAGGCGGCCATTCATGGTTGCGCGCCACTGTGGCCAGAGCTGCGTACTGTTACCCTGCACACACCTGGATACTGCGCGCCGGTGGTCGCCGCCGGTGGTGTCCCTGGCAATGAGCCTTCGACTACGATGAACCTCCTTCAGGAGCTGGTTACAGGGCGAAAGATATTAGGCAGACCACTGAGCAAGCTCTGCTTTAAAGGACCAAATGCAGAATCTTTTGCGAACGAGTTCCACTGGGGGCTCAATCGGGCGAAACAGTCTGTACCTACCGAAGTTGTTCTCTGTCAAATGCCTGCCCTGCTAGAGGATGGAGGGCTGGAACACGACTGGGCTGGCGTCGCTGAGGCATATGGTATGCAACTGCGGCATTTTTTTCAGCAGTCTCAAGGTATACGGCAACAGTTAGCTACTATTCTTCCACCCAACTTTTCATACCAGCAACCACGGAGACGAGTAGAACAAGCGTGATAGATATTCTGGCACATACATGTCGCTCATCGGTTTCAGAGTATTACTATTTAACACTTAGTCATGGTCTCTTAGACGTTATATCTCGTTCTTCATAATTTCAATTTGGGACGCTCTGGCTCTCGTGCTTCTTTACCCAATGCTCCCTCAGCGACAAGTCGCCTTATGTCCTCTTCAGACAATCCGAGTTCTCTGAGAATATCTACAGTGTGTTTTCCTGGATTCAGTGTTTTGATTTCGTCTTGAAGGGGTGGTGATGACATTCTGCTAAGCTCCGGATGAGGCATAGGGTGGAGAGATCCATGGAGCTGAGCTGCTTCTGTGGGAGACAGGACTGGAACTGCACAAGCATCAGTGCCTAATGATGGAAAATCAATCAGTATGATAACCCTTCTGTGATGCAATACTTGCCGTGAAAGACTTCCGTCCAGAAATCTCTTGGTTGTGTTTTGAATCCGTCATCAAGATACTTGCGAAGTTTGGGCCAATCTTCCTTTGTGGACTGTGTCGACTGCGATGGGGACCAGCTCCCTTGCTTTCCACCGGATCTCATGACCTCGTTGAATTTGCTGATAAATTGCGCAAAGAACTGAGGCTCTAGACACCCTACGCTCATCCACTTTCCGTCTGAGCAGGTGTAAACATCATAGAATGGCGCGCCACCATCAAGGAAATTTGTGCCTCGCGGTCCTCCCCAGGCACCACTCCCAGCACTGAGAAGTGGAAAAGACGATATATAACGCGAACCAGAAACCTGCCACCTATGGTCATGGATCGTTGAGACAAAATGCCCCGGCACGTACCATGTCCACATTCACGACTTGTCCACGGCCACTCCTACCTCGCTCGATCATAGCCAGTAATATACCATTCGCACAAAGTAGACCACCTCCAGCAAAATCAGCAATTAGATTCAAAGGAAAGGTGGGCTTGTCCATGGTCCCCGGAAGCATCTACAACAGGAGTTCAGACATGCTTCATCACAGTACAAGTGAGCCGCACGGAGAGAATGCCGCTAAGGGCGATATAATTAATATCATGACCTATGGCGGGAATCTTAAACTAAGTCACCCGTATATGATGATATTTACCGGCCATGGTAGAGTGCGTGCCTTATATCATTGAGACTCGGAAGATGCGAGGAAGGATACTTGGCATGCGTACCATTTCTTGGGAACCTTGAGGGAGAATCAGCCGGACGGGATTTTAGAAACTCATGTGTACCCTCACCCTGCCAGCCTCGCATATATAAGTCTGTCATTCAGACCTTCCCGCTCGTCACTTGTATGAAACACCTCAGGACCGAGCCCAAGCTTCTCAAGCACTCCAGGTCTGAATGGATCAATGAGGACGTCTGCTTTAGCGATGAGGTCCTTCGCGACTTGCAGTCCGCTCGCAGTCTTCATGTCTAATGCAATTGACTGCTTTCCCGCGCAAAGCAGATCCCTGGTAGCTGAGGAAGGGCGATCAATGCGGATGACGGATGCCCCATTGTGAGCGAGTACCAAACCCGCGAATGGACCTGGTGCCAGGCCTGCGAACTGTGGACGTTCGTCGTTTGCTTGTTTCCTCAAGCCCAACTATAACGTACTTCTATTACTTTGACGCCATTGAGCGACATGATTGCAGCCTCGATGTTGTATTATGTAGTCGGTGGGCAGGAAAACACCAGCCTCCGCAAGACAGGCCTTTAAGGCGAAGATAGTCGCTCCTTTCAACAGGTGGACACTGCGCGCTTCGTTGGTACTCAGTTAGCCGCTTCGTTCCAACTTCCTTCGGCGGTTGTTTGCAAGGGTGTAGCCAAACAAGACAAAATATCTTGATCAAAATGCACTTCACACCAAACGTTCAGCAACCTGTCAATTTACATGACTTCTTTGAACATGTGGACATTCCTGAATTCATCGCGGACCGGTGCTCATGCTCTCTTGCCGTCCATATAAAATACCACAAGACGTGGTAAAAATGACATCTTGATCCCACTGCTTCATTCAAACTGCGGGATGTGGTTCTTGTCCAAAGTTCTGCCTTGTGTTGCGCTGGTATCTGCGAGACATGTTCTTTCACCCCGCAATGAAACCGGTATGTCTAAATTGACGCTATCCGGCCCAACTTCACTCCCAATGGACGCAACACTACCCTTAAACCCCGCTCTCGCAAGCTTCAGCATTGAAACTGCCTTCTTTGAAGAATATATAGGAAACCAAACCATTCCGAATAAACTCTCTCTGAACCTGTTTGAGAACCTGAAAGAAAGGACTGGGGTTCCGGCCGAAGTGCGCATTGGTGGCATCACCGCTGACTCTACATTCTGGGATCCAAATCAGGAGGCTGCGCTGTACAACTTCATCGACAGCACGGGTGCACTGAGAAACACTACACTTGGACCCCAGTTTTGGAACTCTGTAAAGCTTTTGCCGGAAGGGACAAAGATTGTCATGACGCTCGTGGGTCATTCATTTATCAAATCACTGGGTGTCAGCATCTAATTGGTCCGTGTAGGATCTGGAGACCTTGAATTATACCGGAGCTCTTGATATGGCTGAGGCAGCATGGATGGGTCTTGGCTCACGTCAAATTTCTCGCTTTGAAAGTGAGATATTCGATTCTCTTACTGAAAGTCCCCGGTCCGACCTTTCCCCGTCTTCAGTAGGAAACGAGCCGGATCAGTATTACCTCAACCTTGACGCTCAGAACTATACCGCGACATGGGAGGTTTGTCTTTTTCTATTTTTATCTGCTTGATGGTGAGGTCTTACTATACGTCCCGTATTTAGCCGTGGACTGTCAATATTTCGAAGGCGTTGGGCATCAATTACCCCGAGTTTCAAGTTGGGGCGACTGCCATAGACCCTTTGTGGCCGTATAACACCCCGCGAGCAGATGCTCAGTTTGACTGTGTTAGTGCTCTGGCAGCCGGGGCCAACGACGCACACACCGTCACAACGTGTAGCGAACACACATACCAGTACAGCGTGAGGGAGCTCCTGATTGACCCACGCCCAACCTGAAACAGACATCATTTATAGGTTTGTGATCCTACTAGGGCTGCCGTGGCTACGTTGACCAACCTGGTAAGCTATCGATTACTCATTGCAACTGTTAATTGCAACAAGAATTTAGGTGAATCACACACGCTTGGCTCAGTAAGTCATAGCTGTTGCTGTGATCACGGCACGCTGATCCCTAGTAGATATTTGGATCTTTGGCAGCCCCGTATCCACAGCGTTCGCGCCCAACTCGGACCTGATGCTTTTGTTATTGGTGAGGCAAATTGTAAGATTAAATGTTGAATATATACTGACCCATGACGAAGGTGAATTCAACTCTGTCTCTTGTTCTGGACGGGCCAATGTCAGCAACACATTCGGTCAAGCTATGTGGCTGGTACGTTGATAAAAAAAAGTGTGCATTTCTTGACATTCGAGCGATTTGTAGTTAGACACGACCCTCTATGCGGCTTCCATCAACGTCTCACGGTATGTGATCAGGGCGCCTTGATGAACTTTTAGCCTAATCTCATCTCCAGTATGTATGTACATCAAGGTGGCCCTCTTGCACTGCAGAGCTCTACACAGCTCAATCACGGCGGCCTCTCACTCTACAACCTCTGGTATGTCATCAAATATGCGAGTTCACGATGACTCGTGACTGACGTTGACTCCATAGGTACCCTGTCGATAACCAGAACGGTCCCATCCAAGTATTCCCGTCATATTCGGCTTACCTCTTCGTGACTGAGACTATCGGTCACTCGAGATCACTGCGCCTTTCAAATATATTCCCAGGGCGACAAGCCAATGGATCGTCAGTTACGACAGCGGGTGGTGATCCTTCTGCTGGTCAGATCTCGGTATACGGTTTCTGGGACGAAAACTCTGCTAGTATCCTTGATTACCCAACTAAGCTAGCGCTCCTAAATCTTGAGATATACAACCACACAGATTCGTACCCTCGTCCTAATATCACGATCGACATATCTGCGTATTTGCCGAAGAAGACTCAAGAAGTAATGGTCAAGCGGCTGACATCCCCAGGAGCTGATGTTTTGTCGGCCAATGTAACGACTTGGGCAGGGCAAACTTTTGCTTCTGGTGTTGCAGAAGGCCACATCGTGGAGGAAAAAGTGTACAATGGACAAGTGGTTCTCGAGGCTTCTTCTGCTGCTTTGGTATATTGGTAGTCGCGGTACAGTATGAAAATATGTCAATTTTAGGCGTTGCTGTGGAAGTCAGTGGATTATTGTACTGTTATCTCCTGCCAGGCACTATGGAAAACAGGACCGCCGCGCTCTATTTGTCAGGCAGCAACTCCTACCCACCGCTGCTGACTCGAGGTTGAAGACGGACTAGTGCTAGGGGTCACAATAGGTGCAGGTGCCAATCAATCTTGTGAATGGAACCACCACGTCAATGCTCCTCAGAAACAGGTGAAAGTGAATTCAAGGAGTTGATAGTTCTTCAGGCCGGAAACCAATGCTTTCGCAAGAACAGCCATCAAAATTTAAAGTTATGCAGATTTTCCTTCTGATAGGACCAATAGGTAAATGCCACCAAACATTGACACGCATATCGCCCATTTCTGGTGTGGCAATGTATCACTAGTAATTTTTTCTGTCAATCTGATACTATCTGCTTCCATCTTGAATACCAACAACGCCGTGAAATGAAGCAGAAGAGTCGCCATGAGAGGACAACTGTGGATGACGATGAACACATGGCAACAGTGACAACATGACATCGCAACTTTCACTACCCTTGGCATCGCGCAAGCGAAATCCACTCACTCTCATCAGTCCGCTTCTCGTAGTATTTCGCTTACACTCATATCTCAACTTTCTCCCAACGAACGCGGCATTTACTATGAAGCCACGTAGGAACGATGACTATGCTGGCATGGAGGTGGTTCAGACGTTCGGAAGAGGTCTAAGATCTGAGGCCTGAGGGGCGGATATTCTATGATCGATATGTCCTCGGTGTGTTGCATTGCTTCTACCCAAATTCTTTACAGGGTCCTGGAACTGACCGAAAGCTTCGTCAAGCCTGCGACTCGACGGACACCCATGACCAATTTGTTCACGTTCTGTGACCTGTCATTTATCCGGACAAAACGATACCACATAGTCTTGAAATTTTTATTCATCGAGGACCGGCATGCTCTCTTCCCGTCCGTATAAAATGCCGCACGACGTTGTAAAGTTGATCCCACCTGTTGCTTTCTGCGGGATGTGGTTCTTGTCTAAAGTTCTGCCTTGCATTACTCTGGTATCTGCGAGACATGCCCTTAGTGTGTCCCGCGATGAACCCAGTCTGTCTAAATTGACGCTATCCGGCCCAGCTTCACTCCCAATGGATGCAACACCACCCTTAAACCCCGCCCTCGCAAGCTTTAGCATTGAAACTATCGCATTCGAAGAATTTATGGGAAACAAAACCCATCCGAACACATTTTCTCTGAATCTCTTTGAGCACCTAAAAGAGAGGACTGGGGTTCCAGCCGAAGTGCGCATTGGTGGCATCACCGCCGACTCGACAGTCTGGGACCCGAATCAGGAGGCTGCGTTGAACAGCTTTACCGACAGCACGGGTGCACAGAGAAGCACTAAGCTTGGACCCCAGTTTTGGAACTCTGTAAAGCTGTTACCTGAAGGGACAAAGATCATCATGACGCTCGTGGGTCAATTACTTATCAGATCTTTGTATGTCGGCGTCTAACTGGTTCGTGTAGGATCTAAGGAGCTTGAATTATACCGGAGCTCTTGACATGGCTAAGGCAGCATGGACGGGCCTTGGTTCAAGCCAAATTTCTCGCTTCGAAAGTGAGTTATTCAATTCTCTTTCTGACACTCCCCCCGGTCCGACCTTTCCCCATCTTCAGTAGGAAACGAGCCAGATCAGTATTCCCTCAACCTCAACGCTCAGACATATACCGCTATGTGGGAGGTATTTCTCTTTCTGTTTCCTTGATGGTGAGGTCTTACCCTTTCTGTTTCTAGCCGTGGAGTGTCAATATCTCGAAGGCGTTGGGAATCAATTACCCCGAGTTCCAAGTTGGAGCGACTGTTAAAACCCCTTTGTGGCCGCCCGACTCTCCGCAAGCAGAAGCTCAGTTTGACTGTGTTAGTGCTCTGGCAGCCGGGGCCAACGATGGACACACTGTCGCGACGTGCAGTGAACACACATACCAGTACAGCGTGAGGGAGCTCTGATCGACCCACATACAACTTAAGATAGCCTTTTTTTTATAGAATTGTAATCCCTCTAAAACTGCCGAGGCTATGTTGACTGACCTGGTAAGCTGTCGATCATTCATTATAACTGTTCATTGTAATGAGGATTTAGGTGAATCACACACGCTTGGCTCAGTCAGTCATAGCTGTTGCTATGGTCGCAGCACGCTAATCTCCTGTAGATTTCTTGATCTTTGGCAGCCTCGTATTCACAGCATTCGTACCCAACTCGGACCCGATGCCTTTGTTATTGGTGAGGCAAATAGAAAGATTTAATATTGAATACATGTTAACCCACAACGAAGGTGAATTCAATTCTGTCTCCTGCGGTGGACGGGCCAATGTCAGTAACACATTCGGTCAAGCTTTGTGGCTGGTATGTGGATAAAAGGAATGCGTTTTTTGAAATCTGAGCATCTTTCATAGTTAGACACGACCCTCTACGCGGCTTCAATCAATGTCTCACGGTATGTGATCAGGGCGCCTCGATGAACTTGCAGCTTAATCTCATCTCCAGTATGTATGTGCACCAAGGTGCACCTCCGACTTCACGCTACAGCCTCTGGTATGCCTTATCAGAGTATCATTACGATGCCTGGGGACTGACGTTGATTCCACAGGTACCCTGTCACTAGCCAGAGCGGTCCTATTAAAGTGTTCCCGTCATATTCAGCTTACCTCTTCGTGACTGAGGCCATTGGTCACTCGAGGTCACTACGCCTTTCAAACATCTTCCCAGGGCGAGAGGCCAATGGATCGTCAGTTGCAGGTGGTGATCCTTCTGCTGGTCAGATCTCGGTATATGGATTCTGGGACGAAAACTCCAATTACCCGACTAAGCTAGCGCTCCTAAATCTTGAGATATACAAAACGAATGATTCGCACCCTCGTCCTGATACCGTGATCGATATATCTGCGTATTTGACGAAGAAGACCCAAGAAGTTACAGTCAGGCGGCTGACATCTCCAGGAACTGATGAGCTGTCGGCCAATTTAACGACTTGGGCAGGGCAAACTTTTGCTTCTGGTGTCGCAGAAGGCGAAATTGTGGAGGAAAAAGTGACCAATGGACAAGTGGTTCTCGAGGCTTCCTCTGCTGCTTTGGTGTATTGGTAACCGCAGTGTAGCATGAAAATGTGTTCATTGTAGATGTTGCGATAGAAGTGAGTCAGTTATTGTATTGTTTTCTCCTGCTAGTCACAGGCATAAACAACATGGCTCTTAGGAGCGGAGGAGCCAAGGAAGACACAACTGACGAAATTCTGGAGTAGGATTCAGATCTGCAGAGCCTTCTGCATAACGCTCCGAGGCAAAAGATCGACGACCTGTAGGTTTCACTATTCGTAGCGCATAGGTATTAATCTGACTCAGATAAAGCTCGCCAGAGTTACAAGCCCTAGCAGGGCCTGCATGTACAACGTTTGAGTGCAGCGCAAATCCGAATGCTGGACTCGACGTCTGGCTGTTCCTAACAAGCACAAAGTCTTCGTTGAGGATGGCGATCAAGGTGAGTTCTCCCAAGAGATACGGTAATTTTGCCGGTCAGACGTCGAAGCAAGATGTCGTGAATGGTTTCCTTTGAGACGTTCAATATGCACGAGGAGCAACCTACAAAGACGGCGAGCGCGAATATCAGCTGCCAGTGCAAGCCTCAATCAGGCCAGCCGGCTACGCCCGGAATACTTACCGGGAAAGTATATAGGGGACTCACTCAACTGAACTCCCTGACTCATAACAAGTCCTTCGCGTGCGTACTAGCTTTGCCAACATGCAAGATCAGTGGCAAAGCATCATTTTTGATGATCCAGGGTCTACGCACCCTATGCTTCCTCTCGTGATCAAAGTGATGCATTGCATCTACCGCACTGTTAATCCCACACGCCCACCGCCACCCACAGTGATGAAATGGCGGTACTCGCAAAGCCTTTCCTATCAGGTACATGAGAATGGATATGTGCCGTCAATTGTCATCCTCAATCTCCGAGAGGGCAGGCGAGATTCCACCATGCAAACTCTCTTCACGATCAATCTAAACACCATGATGGTTAATGATAGGGTTCGGAACTGGCATTTCCCTGTACCCAACGAGATCGGCTCTTCCCTAAGGGGCCTGGATGAGTATGTGAGGAAGATTGTCCGGGAGACAAAGGAAGCAGAAGTGGAGGAAGCGCGTCGCCGTGAGAAGGAGAGAGAAGAACACAGAACTAGAGTACAGGCAAGTAAGCGACGTGGCTGCAGGGGCTTTCTTAACTTTCTGCTTGACTCGTACAGGCTTTTTATCTTTGTCTTCTAGACAAAGGTCTTATCGATGAAGATCACAGGAGGTCGTTCTCCACCGACAGTCTGCATTGCCCTATCTGTTTATCGCAGCAGACATCGTGCAGCAAGTGCAAAATTATCTCGTGCCCCAACAGTGACTGTGCAGCCTCTTCTGCTGTCCCCATTGTACGGTGTTCTCTGGCCATTCATCAAGCAAGGCGATTTTGTACTTCATGTTTGGAGTCTCCAGGCTCTCTGCCTCAACTGGGCAAATGTCCCACATGTTCACGCTTGTTCTGCCCAGGGGAGCTCATATGGTGCGTTGGACGCCCAATTTCTAGCGACGGCGACATCGCAACTACTTCTTCAAATCCCGATGTTTCAGGGATAACACGAGTACACCCAGCACGGCCCCTGACCTGCGGCGCCCCAACCTGCATCCCAAACAGTGAAGATAGCCGTAAGTGCTCGAACCCTGGTTGCTGGTCCCTTCGGCTCTGCACCACCCAAGTGTGCCCTGAGTGCATCACGCAAGATAATTTTTCCTGCCCATGTGGTCGGTACTGGACTTGCGGTAGTTGCGAGTCGCAGACTTCGACCGTTCGTAGGCTTCTTACATGCCCTCGGTGCCTTCAGTGCTTCTGCAAGTCTTGCTCGTACATTGAGGCTTGCAAGCTATGCCAACGTGTGGGGCTCTGTAACGACTGCATGGAAGAAGCGGGCGAAGAAGTTGAGTACGCACAGGGCGGAAAGTGCCAGAATTGCCAAAGTCATTTATGCAACACATGCGATGACGGTGGGCAATCATGTCGCACATGTAGTCAAATTCTTTGCAGGCTTTGCAAAGAAGAAGAGGTTCGTGATTTTTCTGATCCCATTGTCCGTACTGAATGCAGGGTGTTGGATCAACAGTGCAAACGTTGTGCTAATTTCCGCCAGGTGAGCGATTGCGAACGTCTATTTTTGAGTCGTTGTTGTTCTAATCACTTTTCAGCTCTGTGACTATGACCACGGTTATTTTGAGTTTGGCTCTGGTGGTGAAATGATGTATCACAATTTCTAGTAATTCAGTATTCAGTACTTATTGTCTAATGTACCTATAGTTCGTATCCAATTCTGTCAGTGAATTCATTCAAATACGGAGACACGCAGCAATCGAAAGGCGTTCTGTTCCAATTTGTCAATGAGCACCTGCAGGTACTGTCTTCATCTAGCCGACACAGGTTTGGGGAGCGTAAATGATAAGTCAGAACTGAATCGATCGAGAACCAGATAACTCACCTCTCCGTATACAGGCTGCCATCGCTGTTGCAACGCTTCTAAAACACGCCTCAAATACCTACTAACCCAATACGCCCCCAAACGCTCTCGGATATCGGGCTGCTGGATCATAGTGATGCAAAGACGATGCACCGACTCCACTAGATCTTGTTAATAGTCCACTGAATCTCATTGATCGATGTCGCATACTGACCAGATACAGTGCTCCTTCCATTGATTGATGGATCTAACGAAGAAACGACTCGGACACGCCTGAACCAGGAGGCGTTGCACTTATCACGGGTCCCGCCAACACGGAGCGATTATTATACATCCGAACTCCGATCAGCTATAAACACTTGACAACACACGGCCCTGCCTGAATTCGCAGATCTCAGCACGACGTCACAGCAGCAGCTTCTTCTGCTCGTGCATAATTCTTCATTTTGTGCATGAACGCTGTGCGCACTGCTCGTTCCACAATGGCGAGTCTTTGCAAAGTGCCCATTTCCTCATTGCCCCTGCCGCCCTCAAGTCACATTGTGACCCATAACCTTACCCCAGATCCAGTTACCCCGAGTCCAGCGGTGTTTTCTTCTGAAATCTTGCCTAACAAACCAAGTCTACAGAGGCGTGCAAGGCTACTTTCTAAAGAAGCTCACTTCTCGTATGTGAATCCAATGCCACTAGAGTTTCCCTATGAAATTACACCCCCCGATCCGCCTGCCGTCATCGAGGACAAGGCTGGTTACATCGAGCAATGGCTCAGTGAGCGTGAAGCTCGTCATCTATCTCCAGTTAGCAGCCAAATTCAGCCTTCATTAAACAAGTATACCTCCAAGCTCAGAGATAGGAAGAGGGAACTTATCGGGTTGTCCGAGACGTGCCTCAGAGACTGCCTACCACATCTAGACGTCGGCGATTCTTTTGGAGTGCTAGGGAAACCAGCCTTGGTCCCTCTGATAGAAGAAGAGGTTGCTTCGACTTCTTCGCCGGAGGCTGAGGCTATCCGGCAAGAATTGGTGGATGTCTTGAGCGGTCATGCCGTTCTGATGGCACCCGAGTCCAGCTCAGGTCCTAGCTTTGCACCCTGGTCTGCCAGGTACAGCGGCCACCAGTTTGGCGTATGGGCTGGTCAACTTGGTGACGGTCGTGCGATTTCAATTCGTCAGTCAACTATCCCACATCTGCTCTAGGGCGTCTTAACAGGTTGCCAGATGTAACGCCGCACCCCGAAGACGCTGAAACCACATACGAACTACAGCTGAAGGGTGCCGGACGGACCCCTTTCTCCCGCACTGCAGATGGTTTAGCTGTGCTTCGTTCATCTATCCGAGAATACCTTTGCTCAGAAGGTGCAGATTTTCTTGCTTGTAGTGTCGGGCTTGCACTAACGAAATTATAGCCATGCATGCACTCTCAATTCCGACTACTAGGTCATTGAGTCTAATCTTCCTTCCTGACTTACCAGTCATACGAGAGCGCAGAGAAACTGCCTGTATCTTCACGCGCGTTGCAGAAACGTTCATACGTATCGGAAATTTCGAAGCCCTCAGCCCTCCATCCAACACTTTTTTCGTCGGTGGCGGTCAGCAAGATGCAGACTACGAGGCTTTGCGACAGTTGGGTGAGTGGACTGCGAGAAGAGTGCTCAAGCTGGAAGGCATCAACTGGGAGGCTGGTGATGCTTGGGGCAAAGAGCTCCTGTTTGATGTTGCAAGACGAAATGCACGAATGGTGGCTGCTTGGCAGGCCTACGGGTTTATGCATGGTGTCATGAACACGGACAAGTGAACTTCTCTCACTTTCATTTTTAGGCGACTAACTATACGGTTCTAGTATATCAATCCTTGGGCTGACGATAGATTATGGCCCATATGCATTCATGGACGTCTTTGACTCTTATCATATCTGCAATCATAGCGATGGAGAAGGTCGCTATGCATACAAGGTGGGTCAGGCACTATTCATGCCCGTTTGTAAGCTGACGCTCAACTCAGTATCAACCAAACACGATGTTGGTCTTTCAAGTTACAAATGCCTTCTGACATTCTAATAACACACTTGCAGCAAATTTGCCTGTCGTGCTCTCCTCGACGCACTCTCCCCACTCATTGGCGCAGAAGCCGCGCAAGGCAACAAAGCAGTCCAACCCGGTTGGGCATCTTCAGCCACGCCCGAGACACTCGTCTCATGGCGTACAGTAGGCAAACAACTTCCTAAAGTAGAAATGGAACAGATCCTCGAAGATACCTGTGCCATAGAATACGGAAACTTGATGCGCAAACGCCTTGGGCTTCGTCGTCAGGAGCAAACGGATCAGCGGGAGATCGTGCAGCCACTTATGGACATGATGGAGGCGCAGAAGCTAGACTTTCATGGCACTTTTAGACAGCTTGCGTTTTTCCACACTGGGTTGATGAAGGAAGAAAATAGCGAGAGAATGGAGACATTCATCAAGAGGATCTTGAGCGGGACGCCTGATCCCGACCGCATGGATGATGGGAAGGCTACTGAAGAATGGATGACTTGGTTGGACAAGTACAGTGCGCGCATTGAAAGCGAGCGCCACAGTGGAGAGTGGGCTGGCGAGGCTGATTTTGACAACGCCAGACAAGACGCTGCCAAAAGTGCGAATCCACGTTTTGTGCTTAGACAGTGGGTGCTTGAGGAGCTCATCAAGAAAGTCGAGGGGGACCATGACACTGGGAAACGTATCATGGCTAAAGTGATGCAGGTGAGATATGTACCTTGTACGTGCAGCTGACACCAGCTTACTGAGACCCTGTAGATGGCGTGCAAGCCTTTCGAACCGTGGGGAGCAGAAGGTGACGACACACCAATCGATGATCTCCCAGTGGAGATCAGAGAAGAGAGGCGATTGTGTGGGCTAGGAGACACGAGACTTCTAGGCTTCCAATGCAGTTGTTCGAGTTGAAGCTGGTCAGAGGTTATCTATTCTAACCAACCACCATACGGGCTACCAACATGGGCCCAATAACTGTACGGTGTTTGCGTGAAAACGAGAACCGACAGTAGGGGAGTCCTGGTATATAATGATTATTATTTGCCACGGTACGTCCTAGGTCGTCAATCGTGGTCCACCTGGCATCCGGATGTCATCACTAGATATTTAGTTTCGCAATTCGCTCGCAGAAAGTTTCTAATATGAACTCCTACGAAGATTATCATAGACGATCGGCGCGCCGATCCCATCATCTTTTTACTACTATTCATTATATGCAACGCTGAAGCTTTTAAGCTTGCTGAACGCTCGATCACCCAAAGAGCGCCAATTACTGCAATTTGACGATATATTTACCGGCATCACACAAACCATAGGCTTTAAAGACGACCCTCGCTGCACCAGTCACAGACTTTGGAGGCCTCGCAGAAGTAACAGTGTCAGGTCTACCTCATTCGCAACGCATTGATTGAAGGTTCCCGCAATGGTGAAACTAGCAACAATAATATAACAAATCTACCTCAGAACATCTTAGGACAAGCGCAAGATGGATAGCGAGTAGTTATGACACAACAGTGAGATCAAACTAAGTGCAAAACAACAAGCTGCTCCAATGCGAAAGGTAAAGGAGTGACAAAGTGGGAGGATACGAAAGTCGATACCGGACCGTAAAGCGCCCCCATACATAAGGATGAAGGTGGGATGCGCAAAGAACAAATATGAAATAATGTAAACGTACTCAAGATGGCGGGATGTATTGGTGCGAAGTGAAATTTGCACATCTTAATGGAAAGCGAAGCAAGCGTGTTGTTTTGAACGTGGGTTATCTGAGCGGAACCTGCGTCGGGGGATAAGGGAAGGCTGTTACGCTCACAGCGTCAATTTCATCACAAGACATGATTGTTGAGTTGTGAGAGTAATTCGATGATCGCATAGAGGACACGCGTAGACCTATGTCAGCTGGCATTTCTAGTGCAGCGATGAGACATTGCATAGCGCGGGAATTGTTGACGCTGGTATCGCTATTTGAGTGAGCATCAACGTCAAGGAAAGGTTTCGGGGGAGTGTTTGAGTCAGCAAAGGGATTGGATTCGGGTGTGGTGTTAGCAAGAAGTGTGCGCCTTTGGGGTTTCTCCTGCGCATTGAAGAACGGGTTAGTGACGCGACGGCTAACGCCGCTCTTGACAGAAGCCGCATCCGCGAAAGGATTGCGCGAATCGCCCGCTTCCGACATCTCTGAACCATATACATCAATATGGCCAACCTCTGCACTCTCCCAGCGATGTGACCCAGATGCGGTTGCGGGTGGCGTGGACTTGGCCACTGTCATTGTAGGTGACATAGTGCCAGATAGACGCGAGTGCACGGAGAGGAACGAATCCCCGCCGCCGACAGTATCGCTGTCCCACGAAATGGTTGGCACACCATCAGCTGTGGTACGGCTCACAAACCGCTGTACGGGTGGAGGTTTGGTGACAGCCACGCGACCTAAATTTGCAGATTTTGATGCCATTTCCTCAGCCAAGCCAGGATGATACTTGGCAAAGTGCTGCATCGTGCCTATGGACTCGCGGTTTCCATGGCTATCAGAGGACTTTTCTCCAGAGGTTGTGCTAGGTGTACGATGGAACATTGCGCCCAACTTCTCCATCGGCCCGGATGGAGGCCTTGGCGACCCATCCTGTTGGCTCTCTTTGTCGTCGTTTAGGCGATCCCAAGGTTGTAAATGAGAGCGCTGGCGGGACAAGTTGTTCGCAGCATTGCGTGACTGGGAAGGGTTCCCACGGCGCTGCGGCTTTTGTCGTCTTGAACAATGGATCGCCAAAGAGATTACTAGTATGAGGAGGATGAATGCACCAACACATGCGCCGATGACGGTGCCTAATGATATGTCAGAAGAGGAACTGGGGGAAGGAGCCACAGTAGATGCAGCTGATGACGAAGTCGGTGATGAGGACGGCGTCGAGGAGGCGAGTTGAATTCCTGTTGCAGACCCTGAATTATATATTGGTGTGGTGTTTTGGACGAGAGCGGTTGCGGTTGGTGAAGTGTCAGTGACTATCACGGATCCTGAGAGACCATCCAACGTCTGCCGTTTTCGCAGAATATTGGGACGATACTGGGACATGGTTGAATGGTATGATGTTGATTACAACAGAAATGACTGGGACGACTGAAATCAAGAAAAGGTTGGTCGGAATAGCTGAAGGGAGTGGCTGGAAAGTACTACTAAATAATGTTGCGAACGATAAGCTTGCTACCAAATATTAGGTTAACAACACGTAGCACTCAATCGAACGATAAGACTTACAGTCAGTCGAGCGAGCAAATAGTTTGCACGTCGCTGCTCGTTGACGTTGAGGCGCCGCCTTGGTCGCTATCGCTGGCAGTGTTGAAGAACTTGCGGCTAAGCGCTTGAGATGTGGCAAAATTGATAATTGTTGTGTACTACGGAACGTAATGTGCCAGTAGCCGACCCGCGGCAGTCGGCTCTTTTATGTATGCTCAGGTCAAGGGACTTGAAGCTAAGTGTACATTAATGTCATGGCAATAATCATTTACAGACGGGAGAAAGGATGGTCTACTGTGGCATAGCGACGGACCACATGAAACACCCAGGTGGACCAACAATAAATAGAAAATTCTCCCTGTTGTCCCATCAACCTGCTTGCTAATTCAGAACCTCGGCTTCTTCAATGCGACGTAAAAGGGACTCGTATTCGGGGAAGAGCAAGCTCGTCATCCTTTTGGTGAATGCTAGGAGGGTGGGACTCCTGAACACCATATTCGCCCAGTACGGGTTCCCACTCGTTGCGAGTGTATTGGCCAGGAAACCATAGACGATAAGGTCAATGCGTGTTGGTTGTTCACTGTCGTGGAAATACAAGCGGCTCGACATCCTTGCTTCGAGAGCCTCAAAAGCCTCTTTTTGCAAAGTTTGAGCTTCTTCCTGGGAGTGGCGCCCTGCCCCGATGTTCCAAATCGACTGCATCACCCTCCTCCTAAAAAACCAAGATATCATCGGCCGGATGGGCCAGGCCATGCTCCCAAATATCTCTTCGGAAGTCACCGCATAGTTTTCGTCTATGTACCACCGATCTCGAACGATTGCAGGGTATAGCGCTTCTTCAATATACGCCTGCCATGCTCTCGACTCGCCTTTCTGAGCGGGAGTCAAGCCAGCGACGGTGTCAGGATCTTTGATGAGCCCTTTCTCGATGAGATAGAGGATGATAAAATGAGAATCTGCGACAGTGACAGTTCTCCCGTCATGCTTGATGTCGGCAAAGGGAACTTTGCCCTTGGGAGCTTTCATTGGGACTGTCTCGCCCACTTCGTATGATATGCCACTGAACCTGAGGAATACTTCCAGCTTCTGGCAGAAGCCAGACGAGCTAGGTGCATTGGGTGGCTTGGCAACACCCCAGAGCACGACATGGGGGTGCGACTCGGGTTTGGTCGACATGGCCTATATGGCACATTGGTTTTGAGTCAGAGGGCAACTATTATGGTGAGACAAACCTATTATGTAATGGTCGAACAACAGAGGATTTTGAGATATCTTGAATCGGACTGACTCTTACATCTGTACAGATATGCACGTATTTTTATACGATGTTGCACATACGCTGCGCGTGTCTAATCTTGACCGTAAACGCGGACTGCGCTTGGATTTGAAGCTGTCTAGAAGCGTATAACGACTGCGGACAGTCTAGCCTGAGATTGTCATTACGAGATCCTGCGGCCGCAGTCAGCAAAGTCGGTTCCTAGCTGCCATGCATGATAGTCAACTTGAAGCCTGGAGATTGCACCTTGGAGCGCATCATGGTCCACGGTGGATCATCGATCATCATCTGTGCCGTCTTTCGAGCTCACTACTTGAGCAGTCGGCGAGTTCCTTATAATTACAAGTGTACGTCAAGTTTCGCGCCATTGTCACATGAACGGCGCCGATAATCATAGTAGCACGTCACGTCGTGTCAGGTCTTCTGAACCGCTTCAGCCTGACAGACCATCACGGCATCAGGGTGTTTTAAGCTGGCCAGTCTCTACCTTGCACTGCAAATGGAATGCACCGCAGAACCTATACCTTACACATCCATGAGTCTTGGTATGTCTCAACTACAGCTACCTTGATACTAAAGTACTAGTTATCTAGAGAGCCGCGAGGTGCGTTTAATTTATATGTGTCATGTCCCTAATCTCACAAATCTACAGTGACCGATATGATCCTGAGAAACAGGTACCAGGTAGCATGCATGATGATTGATTTCAAAGGTTTTCAAGGTGACTATCAATCGAAATCAACAGTCCATATTGGGGTTCGTAGACTATCACCTGATCAATGATGAACTTACACGCCGAAGTCCGGATGTGAAACATCGGGGTCAAACTCTACAGGATCACAGGTTGATCAACTCATCATGCATCAGGTATCATTCTGTATCACATCCCTATCACATCGGGCGCATTCACTCCGCGAGGGGTTTTCATTCCACATCAACGGGCATCAAACGGCGACAGGGGATTTATTAAGTGATTCATTCCTATATCGTTCGATCCTCTGATATGTTGCTTTTGCTTAAACGTTGGCCACCAGTGCTATGACTAGTGATGACCGGTGACCACGTTATCACACCTTTTTCGGTTTTGCGGGTTCTCTATTTACCGCAACCCCGGTGATACACCTACTGGTCCACCGTTTTGATGTCGATGGGGACAGCAAAGCAAAGCGCCACGCATATATTCACTGTTGTCCTCTAACTTTTATCATTTTCCCCTTGGTAAGAAGCCTTTGACTAACTCGGCGGGATACAAGCTTAGGGGCGTCTTCAAGCATAACAATCAGGCATTCATGCGGAAATCAGTCCAGGCAGAACCTATTTGATTCGAATCGTATGACGAGAGTGCGATCGTTTCCGGTCTGGTCTGGTCTGGTCTTGTCTGGTCTTCTTCGTCACACGCGTGCGCTGTTGCAGATATGCTACCTTCGTTCGAGATACGTGGTCCGTGGTCCTCGGCTTTCCGAACCCGTCTGGAGAACATCAATCGCACATGGTTACAAGGAAGTTCAGGAACCTCACTGGCGTCCAGCGCTTACCGGGCTTGATATCGTTTGATATCGAAAGGGCATTGCTGCGGCTGGTGAGTACTTGAGTCGTCGTATTGTCATGATACGAGATATGGAAGAATCTCACAATGCGATGCAAGGTTTGATGGGCTGTTTCAATGCTCAGCATTTGGGTCTGCAATTCGGCATACAAGTTAGTATTCTACAATATCCAGCAATTGAACCATACTGTGAAATTTATTTGGCCAACTACGCTCCATCATGTAAGCTCAGGTACTCAAGTACTACTAACCTCAATAGCTCCAAGTAGGAAGAGCAGGTGATCAACTAGTGATGATCGTTGCCAAACTGTCCGGCAATAGTGACTTGTGAGTGAGTACACAAACACGACGTCCGTATTTTCTCCGCACAAATAATACAAGGGGATAGGTAGATGTAGTTCCGAAAGAGTATGATACCAAGATGATACTCCTACAACTTAGATTTCAATGCCTTTCCAGCATCCCTCACAGCATCTTTCACAGTCTCCACAACCGATGCTTTGTTCTCAAAGTTGCCCATGATTTGTTGCATACCTTCAGCTGAAGTAATGGGGTGTATAGCACGACCATCATCTACAAGGCGTATATCAGCCTCCTGTTCCAGGTTTAATTTCGCGTGACGTACCAAAGTCGGTAAAAACGTCCCATTTGGAGATGACATCTTCCGGTGTGAGCACTCTGTTAGTAGGGAACCCGTAGCCGCCAGCACGCTGCCATCGAGTCTGTGCTGCCCATCCACCAGAAATCTCAAATAACTGGCCTGTTGTCTCGGTGTTTGCTTCGCTTGTAAGGTAGCCGACGATTGGAGCAATGTAATCGGGCTGCAGGAAAGGCAGGATGAATGGAATATTTAAAAAGTAAAAAATGTCGGACCTTGTATGCATCGACCATTTCTCGTGGCCAAATGGTCATCGTCATGGCAGTGCCAGCGGAGGGAGCGATGACATTGCTCAAGATGTTATATTTACGACCTTCAAAGCCAAGCGTTTTGGTGAAACCCATGATACCAGCCTTAGCTGTTGAATACTGTATTGATGGTCATCAGTGCTAGCATTAAGAAATTAGAAAAAATGCCTTGCATTCGTCTGGCCAAAGTTACCATCTAAGAACAAAAGACTTATGAGAGACGTAGGTGTGCCGAAAACTAATGAAACGTACAGATGCCGACTTGCGAGCAGGTCGTAACAATACGACCGTATTTCTGCTTCTGGAAAACAGGCCAGACGGCTTTTGCGCACTTGAACGACATTAGACACTGTCAATTAGTAACTTGAAGGCGTAAGCGATACCTTGTATGTACCACGCAAATGCACTGCCACGACAAGATCCCACTCCTGCTCGGACATGGCGGTAAATGAGCGGTCTCTCAGGACACCAGCATTCGCTACAAGGACATGTACGCCTCCAAATGCATCCAGTGCTGTCTTGACAATAGCCTCGCCATCTTCTGCAGAGCAAACTGCGGGAACTGCTTTGCCCCCAGCTGTGAAAGCTTGCGTCAAATCGGGGACATCGGATGAAAATGATAACCTACCCGACTTGATTTCGGAGCACACGGCGTGAGCTCCTTTCTCACTGACGTCGTTGACAACCACATTTGCGCCAAGCCGCGCATACATGAGCGCATATGCGCGTCCAAGACCAGCGCCCGCGCCCGTAATAATGACAGTCTTTCCGTCGAAGCGAACCGGTGGTACTGACTGGGGGTTTGGAGGCATCGTAGAAGCAAGTTCGAGCTAGGGGACAATGCAATCAGAAGATACAAGACAAATTGTTTGTCGCGTACAGTGCTGTCGACATCAGACACAGACTCTGGGCTGTGAGAAAGAAGATCAATGGAACCAAGGTTTCCTACCATAACGAAACGTCCTCACTGGCTCGGGTCCGAAAAATCGTTCACTTCTGACCACTTGAGCTTGACCTGCAACTGAAGTCAGCTACTGCAGGATGCACATATCCAGCCGACTGACAGCTGAAGGAGTAAACGTATCATCCGTCTTCCAGACGGTGCCTTTGCTGCGTTCCCATCGGATCTCTGTGATAAATCCAGCGCCAATCTCAAACACTCTGCCAGAGGGGTTCGGTCCATCAGGATGGCACACAGCAGCGACGAAGGGTGCTACGAATTCCGGCTGCCAAATGAGATTAATGCATGGAGGAATGACATCCTCAACATCACAAACCTTCAGATTCGCGAGCATTTCTGGAGACATAATTGTCGCAGTCATAGCCGATGCAGCGACAGGCGCAATAGCGACGGCGCTGATATTGTATTTTGCGCCTTCTCTTGCCAATGACTTCGTGAATCCAATTAGACTCATTTTAGCAGCGCTGTAGTTCGCCTGGCCGAAGTTTCCTGTACAATTCTAAGATGACGTGTATGCATTCACCAAGAAACTCACCATAAATACCAGCTGCACTGGCGGTGTTGATAATGCGTCCAAACTTCTGGTTCCTAAAGTGCGACCAAGCAGCTTTCGTACACGAGAATGCGCCCTTAACATGCACTGCGATGACCTGGTCGAACTCAGCATCCGTCATATTCTTAAACCTGCCAATTCCATCAGCACTTCCAAACCACCTTGCCAAAACATAACCAACCCTCTATCCCTCAGAATACCCGCATTGTTGATGAGGATCGATACACCCCCAAAAGCACTTATAGCGCTCTGGATCACTGCAGCGCCATCAGTCACAGAAGAGGTGTTTGCAATGGCGCTACCGCCAGCTAAGTCCAACACGATGTCACATCTCCGGGCCGGAACAAGCGAATGTACAAGCGCACCTTTCTTTATTTCATCCACGACCTTTTGTGCAGCCTCTGCATTGAAGTCGTTTACAACAACGTTTGCACCACGCGATGCAAATAGCAACGAGTACCTAACCCACTCATTTTAGTCACAACCCGAACAGGAGACGAATAGATTATTTACACTTTCCCAAGTCCACCACCTGCACCAGTGACCACGACCGTTTGGCCTTTGAATGATAGAGACATGATTGCAGTGTAAGCCAAGAAGAAAGCGTGGAGCGTAACAGAAAGGATGCAATGACCAACATGTGCATGAACCTAGGAGCCGGCGTACAATCACGTGAAATCTGAAACAGTCCGCGGACCGGTATGCTCATGCTCAACGGCGACGTGGCAAGCTCACATGTACAAAGAACGAGAGAGATGTATAAATATTGATGTATATTGAGGAATGAGATTGATGAGACGCGCCCTGCGCAGCATACACGAGCAAGAGTATATACTGTCCACATTGGCTAACCAACTAAAAATTAAGAAGCCTGTTGACAAATCGAGATCGCTGCAGGGAATATATAAATCAATAGATGAACAAGGCCTGCAGAAGAGAGGCGTGGAATAAATGCCGACAAACGTCAGCGGGGATAATTTTGAAGATATAGAATGCAACTGTGCAAATAACTGGTGTGAAGTCAATTGAAAAATAAGAACAATGGCAGATTTGAAGTGCAAAGCAAGAGAGAAGACAGAGAGGATAGTATGCAGCGGCATGAGATGAATGATGGCTGCTAGAGTGTGCGGGATGATTCATAGGCAAAACGGACATGTAGACCTAATTATGAATACGATGCGTTTCGACGATGGGCACGGTAATGGAGTGCGAAAGTGATAGGAAAATATGAGATGAAAAATAAAAAACGAGATGGAGATGCTGCAAAAATGGGATGCATGGGAGAGCAGAGCAGAGCGAGAAAGACATAATAAGAGACATGGCTGGGTGGAATGCGTAATCAGACAGTTGAGATTGCAATGATGCCAGAGTGAAACAGTATGTCAAGCACAGAATGAGATGAGATGAATGCAAATCGGGAACTCATGGATTTTTGGACGAGAAGGATATTCAAACCGTGACCTGGGAGTTATCTCTAGCCGCAGGGCATTAACTACCCCAGTCCTAGGCTTCGTCCACGTTCGACTTCGCCCACTCGATTGCAAACAATGACGCCTTCAAGAACTTCTTGTTGGCGTACTTCTGGCAGACATACTGGCTCGCGAAGTTGTCTTCGAGGAGCTTCTCGCATATCCATTGGTGTCCAGGCTCGAGGTGCTCCGCGACGAAGCTCGAGTGGAACACAAACGACTCATTCTAAAAAAGGAAATCACAAACAAAAAAAGTCAGTCACATGATTCACAGCCATGATAGACACGCGTTTGCATCGTGCCCACGACACAAAAACCAACAGAGGAGGCGGTACTCACCCAATCACCCCCCAGCATCCTCCTAGCACTGTACATTCCCACCGCAGCAATGAGACTCGGCTTACACCGCAAGAATCTGTGATCTAGGAGTGTCACCTCCGTCAAGAATTTGCCGAGCGTCCTCGTTTGGATGTCGTAATTATCGGCCTTGCTGATACGGCGCATCCAGCTATAAGGTGAGCAGTATTGCGAGACCTTGAAGTCAAGTGTCTGCAGTACGATGCGCTCGCCCTTGAGGATCTCCTCCTTCGTATAACCGTTCTCGGTAATGAAGACGAACTCGTCGACGCTGGGAGCGAGAATTTCTTCGTACTTGGCGGCGATGAACATGGCAGTAACACCGACAAGCTGAAGTTTGACTAGGGATACGACGCGTCTTGTGAGGAAACGGTCGACGATATTTATCGCGATCCAAAGTGTCTCCGGTAGCATGTGCCAGCGCAGGTGCACTTGGAGGAGCCAGTCGACCAATGTTTGGCGCATTGCCCAGGTGATTTCGTTCTGGCCATCCATATAATCAGGATTTGGCATCACATCATCCTGGAAGTCATGGTCAGCACATCCGAAACACAAGGCAGACGGACAAGACACACTTCGAGGTCGTTCATGTATTTAAAAATTTCCTCCGAGTACTCCGAGACCATCGTCGTGTCGAGATAGTCAATCTCATCTTCAAACGTTTCCTGAATCTCTGCGATCTCTCGATAATGTTTCACGGCACGTTCAGTATCCACGTCGGGCCACACACGGGGCGACTTCGCAACCGCAATGGCAGACTTCTCCTCTTGTTCTGGAGTAACTTGTTCCTGTACACCCACCATCTCATCGACCTCCTTCTCATTTATGATGCTGAGCTCTGGGTTCTCCTCGATGTCTTCCACGTCCATATCGTTCTCCTTCTCTTCTACTTCAGCTGGAATGACTACTGGTACAGCGGGCTCCTGCCGCGATGCGCGTTTGAAGACGGATGGCCGTGATGTACGTGATGTAGGACGTTGTGCGACGCTCTCCGTGCGACCTGGCCCGAGAGGAACGCGTTGTGGTCCGGTGGCGGCTGCTAGCGACGACGACCGTGTACGCTTGAGTCCCGCGTCATCTTTCAAGGCGTCCTTGCCTTTGCCAGCAACGTCCTGAAGTGATGTAACCTTCAGAACGTCGGGAAAGGTGAAATTGAAGGACACGACAAACCTTGCGGTTGACCGCGGTGGTGGTGACCTCACCAAGCGCTGGGCGTTGTGAGCCATTCTTTAGGCCATTTAGGACCACAGAGGCGCGAGTTGCGACTCCCTGGGCAGAGGTCTGACGAGAGTGCTTGCTGGTGGCATTTTCATCTGCATTCTTGCGTGTGACGCCGATGCGACGAGTCTGAAGCTACGCAATGGATCGCCGTCATCAGCCATTTTGGAAAAAAACCGAGGTGATAGGCTACGTACGCGAGTATTGTTGGCCATGATGCGAATTGAAATACAAGGCGACTTTGTTGTGAGCAGCTAGAGCAGCGGACAGTGGAAAGACACAGAAGAGATTGTGAAGAGAAGAGAGAGAGTTGCCCTACTGCAAACTTAACCTAGGTTTTAATTGTGTCGTTGTGGTTGAAGAAGAAAGAAGTGGATTGAATGCAAATTGAAAGGACAAGTCAGCCACCAGCGAAGCGACTTGGTCGTGTTCAAAACAACCTTCGAATTGTTCAAGTTCAAATTCAGTCCATCGCGTAGGACGCGAACCACACACGTGATTTCAAAAACAATTCAAAACAGTCGCGTCGCGCTCGTGTCGCGACGCGTGATTTCACACCTTTGTACGTACTAATACTACACAACAATAATAATACAAACGTACATACACATCAATCTTATGACGCCTTTCCATCAGACACAGAAGGCACAAGTTCGATCTAGTCCATTACACGACTTCCGTGATATGTCAATGTGAGCATTGGTGGCTGTTATCATCTGGGGAATCACTTACGACCGTCTGATATTGGCAGCCTTCCAACCGCGTGCTTGGCATGCGAGATCAAGGCTAAACCTACAACATAACTCTTACGTTAGCGCGAGCTCTGCAATGGAAGCAAATACTTACCGAACTGTATTGTACTTCGAATTCACCTGTTCACTTCTTATCTATCATGTCCGCCCATCGCTTTTGCTTCCCGCTCTCCCTCCAGTCACCGCTGGAAGGAGTAAGTGCCTTCTCTGGCATGCCTAAGCCCGACCTGTCTGAGGTTGCGCTGACTTCTAATGGTTCGACCAACCCTGAGCCATTTCCCCCTGAGCCTAAAGCCGTTCCTGGCTGCCAACCCTGCTTCATTAGCAGCTGACGGCCAATGTTCGATTCCGGCAGTGGCTGGGGTGGTGCAGGGGTTTCAGGTATGGGGGCAGAACCAGAAGCAACAGATGGCGAATCGCTTCTAGGGCTGAGTGTGCCTGGAGTGTCGAGTGGCGAACTGGGGAATAGTGCTCGTCTCTTTGCGGAGCGGTCCACATAGCTGGAGGGCTGGCTGGATGCCGATGACCTCGCTGTATCATGACGAGATAATAACGTCCGTTTCAGCATGGTCAGCGCTTTCTTGGCATCCCTGCCCTCCGAAGGTATTGGACCGAGTTCCTCTCTTGCCCGTTTGACGCCTTTTGAAGCAGGGAAAAGCGGAATGGTATTATCTCCGCTCCCGTTTGACGCACATCCTTCACATGACATGCGGTCAGAATGTATATGCACCACAAACGTGGTACTTCCAATTGTCAACGCGTCTTTGTGCTTTAGTGCGCGTGGAAAGCTGGCCACTCGTGGGGGAGAAAGTCTGACCCCCAAATCTTCACCCACGTTCACGGACGGACCAGAATATCCACCAGGGCGCAAGAACGACCCATGCTTGGAACCCATGTCCACAACTGCCCACTCTCGCCTTCCAGCGTCCCAAAACATCGTCGCGTGTAGTTTGGAAACCGCCATTTCCTTCAACCTCACACGCGGAGTTCCGCTTCCAGCTGGAGCAACATCCCTCCCAAACTGCACTTCTTTGTGCTCATCTAGCACTGCGAGACGTTGGACCCTTGGAAGGACGGAGCTGGTTTCCACAAGTAAGCGAAGCAGGGACCATGACTTGAAAGTTGATGAAAGAGATTCATTCAGGACCGTAGTATGCTGTGGGACTTCTGTATTGCCAGGCCATTCGTATGCAGGATCGTAGCCTGTTTCTGCATAAGTGTGATTTGTACCGCTCACCTCTCCGTCCTCCATCTCCACGGGTCCTTGGCGTCTAGTAGTGTAGTCCTCTAACTATCACTATCTTCAGTCAGTTGGTTGGCATTCGTGAACGTAAATTTTGGTGCTTGGGAGTTGGAAGTGATATGCGAGAAATAATGAATTCGAACTCCGATGCTCAACGTTCACCTTACTGCCATGTTCTGGGGTCATTACGCTTGTGAACTTTAGGAGACCTCCACCTTAGTGCACCACATCTTGTGCGTTGTCCTGGACCGGCATCGTGCATTAGCTTACCTCGCTTATTTCTTGTAGCATTGCGAAAGCATGGAATCATTTACAGAGGTACGTGTGATTGCTTTCCGCAGTTAAAAACTTAATTTCTCATTCGCATGTAGGACCACTCCAAGGCGCTCCTTGCCAAAGAATGGTTGGTCAAAGTTGACTCACAGACTTCTACCCCTTATCTTTTTGTGTGTGTCTGCTCAGCATTTCTGAGTTCTACGTGAAATAACTGCTCCGACGTGTACGGTGGTCTTACAGAAATTTTCCTGCTCTTCAGTCGATCTAACGGCTTGCATACTTGTCACTGACACCAAGACCGTGTGGGCCGAGGGTGAGTCACTTTCTAGTCACCGAGATTAATGAATAACTCACAAACTACATCCACCAAATCCACCATTACCCCGATCATTCCTGGAATGTACCCATGATACTGATCGAGTCGATTTATGCCTATCATCATTCTGAATATCGATAGTCCTAACGAGCAATCAATTTGCTCGGCGGTGGCGCATGTGTAACAGGCTCTCCATTTCTCCTCTCCCGAATGCGGATGATGAAGATTGTTGGCGAGACCGTCACCTAACGCTCCTAGGCCGCGCGCACTCACTCGGTGGTTTTTTGGGGCTCGCGTTGGAGCTGGACAAGCCTACCTTTGGGGTAACTTTATCAGCTGGTTATCGAGATGTGATACGCTCTGACACGTTTCTATAGGATTTAGCGCTCGTGCTAGAATGCAATAACTGGAAGTGGCGGTGGGAGCCCGCTTTTCTCGGGCCCAAAGTATCCGCCGAAATCATATCAAAACACCTTATCATGCCTCTGATAAGCGTCAATCACCTCGCGTTCTCGTCCTCCGATGTTTTGGGTGATCTTGCGCCGGGAGACCTCGAGAAGGTCTGTCTATGCTTTTGTCACTCACCTTACCATTTGCAGCAGTTTACGTTGTACCTAGGCAACAGATAAAGTTGGACGGACTGCGAGGAGGACGGTCGACACACATATTAGGAACGCGCTATCGAAGCCGCGTGTGGCGACGACCCTTCGGCGTATGACGGCCATGTTCAACTTCTTACCTGAGCTTCGTAAGTGCTAATAGATGTTCAATGCAACCCTGGCATGACACGGACTTTTTCTCGAAAGCTGCGATAATCACTGACGCGGGCAACCCGGACCTTCGCGTGCCCACGGCAGATGGAATTTCGTCTCACGAAACAAAAGCCCGAGATTTAGAGCCCAAACCACATGTAGGTTTCTTGGATCGAAGATTTACTCACCCTGGCTAAGCAAAGTCTGATCCAGGATCACGACATGGAGCCTCTGCAAGAGTCCACGCCGCCTAAAATGCCACAACAGGAAGATTCTGCCACAGAGTCTGAGACTGAAGGGGCTGCGCCAAAGCAGCGGATCCTACTCGCTCCCAGCCATCAGCTCCGCTTCTCAGGGCAGCCTCCTTCGACTAGCCTGTCTAAAGACGCCTCCCCGGCCCTGCCCGGCCACAGCCGCAGCTGGACAGAAGCCCCTGCATCAGAGTCCGACTCCTCGCTCTTGCGTCCAAATAAGAAGATCAAGCATTCTGAGGGTTCAGATGACGACGATAGCGAGGAAGAGCGCAAACGACGCGCAGCAGCAATCAAGAGCGGAGCTGCCGCTAAGCGAGGGACGAGGCAGCCGCTGAAACGAGGAGGCAAGCGTTTCTAGTCCCTGTCCTCGTTTTATTCCGGTTCGCCGAGATGCCGGACACACCAATGGGTAGATAGTTTCTCTCATCGGTGGCGGACTGACCGTAGGACTGATTATTGGTATTTGGGATACCCTGGACATGTCATCGCCACCCTGTTCTTAGTCCGTAGTGAGTACGATTCTAATGACAAATTCCTAATAGGTTTCTCCAGGCCCCCCAGGGCCACGCCCCTATGGCGTGCCACTTTCTTGGGGTATATTCAATACCATGACTTCCCTTTGATGGATCGACATCATTAACCCCTTTTCTGTACAAAAGATGTGGAGCTATCTCTACAAATGAAAGCGCTCCCAAAGATGCTAACTGTGCCGTAAGAATACAACAGATACTGTAAGTGAGTAGTATCTTTTGACAGATGCAGTGAACACAGCTAATAGCACAGCAACTAGCAGTTAAGTGTCCGAGTGGGGGGATATCATAATTAGTGGCGAAAGCAGTACGATGGCGGGTAGCAAGATAAGTAGAGGCGATGACAACGACTCCAAAAGTATGGTAATTGCATGCTGATGAATCACCCATGGCGTCCCGTTCGATGGCCGTATCCATCCGAACCTCCACCCTCGTACTCCAGGCAGGCGTCGCATTTTGTTTGGAACAGGTTGCGAACTCTGCGGTGATCAGAAAATTCCTGGAAGCGAGCAATAACCATAAGAAGACTGGCCAAAATCAGGGTGCGCGTGTTTTCGCACCATGTTACACCCGCAGTTCCTGGCGGTTCTGTGCATATGTGCTGCACTTAGTCTGCAATTCGGCCGGGCACAATCGTATGTAATTCCAGTCTGATAGATCCGGACGTAATGCTAAATGGTGCCATCGTGGTTGTTAAGAGGCCATGGGTCGCAGAAAGCTCGGAGTAACGCACCCCACATCCTCTGTACTGATCACCGAAACTGCAAGGAAGGGAGGTTGGTCATTGACAAGCATGACATTCGGTGGGACGCGAACGCACCATTCCATGCTGCACATTTTGAAGTATGTGGTGTGGATCCTTATGGATAGAAGACGAACGCGAAATGGTAGTGAGGAATGGGTTTGACTCGGATTGACGTGGTATGCTTTTATACGCACACCGATTGACCAATATGATTGGATACATATGGTAAGGCATCTTCGGTGTAGCGGAAACCCATTTACGAAGTAATCGTGGGAGAGGATATCGAACCATGGTGTAATGCAAGAGAGCAGCCGGAGCTTTGTGACGGGCGCGCCTGCATTGAGAGTAACTGCGTGATCTCATCTAGTATCCATGGGATGTCACTACCGTTTAGACTCGCAGTCCTTGATAAGGGTAGTACGGAAATGGTCATGAAGGACCAGCCAGCATGAGGCCAAACTGATCGCAAATTTGGCACAACCCTCGTGGTCAGCGTTTTACTTACAAGTTGCCAAGGGTCCTCAGAACACGACGCAGCCACCATCCAGCCGTTTCACCGCTTCCGCACTTCGGAAAGCGCTCCTTCTTGGCCGGCTCTATTCCACTCTGATACCACATCATGACTGATCCCTGCCGTAAACCCGCAGATCCAGAGAAGAAAATAATACCCATGATCGATCGAATCTGTGCAACATGCTCGAGCATCGTTTCCACTACACAAGGTTAAGGCGCGCGCTGATAACGGTCGACCTTTTAGCAAAGTGTCATTAGGTCGCATCAGGTGGCGGGAACTTTCTTCAAGTGCCTTGTGAGCGCTAGCGATTCACACTCAGACAGTCAGGCCCAGGGACTAGATCATTGAGGTCATCGTCGAGAAGCCTCTAACCCGACACGTATTGTCAAAACGTGGCCAATAAGATACATGTAGATTGTCAAGAGGGGCAGGAACAAAGTCAGATATAATGCATTCAATTTCTACTAAACAGCTAATTCCGATACCAGATGGAAATATACAATTGTCCTCGGACTAAAGACCTGCTCTAGTTGTACACTACAGAAAACGAATAGGATATGTCACGCACGGGGGCAGTATTAGGCTCGAAGCAATGTCCTTGGAGCGTACGGGGAGCCGCGAGGCGAGGCGGGGATAATCCCACTCTAAAAGGCGAAGCTGGGGTGATAAACGATCAGCGCGACGAATGCGTCCATATATACATTGCACCTTCTCACGGATATCAAAGGACACCGGGGTGTTCTGTACATCAGAGGGTGATGCTCACTTGCCTGTGTGATCGGACAAATTGCAGTCTCGTGCCACCGTCAGAACTTTGGACAGACTCAAACTGTCATAAACACCCCAAAATATCAAGTGCTTCGAGAACAGTGAATCTTCGAAGAAGCTTCTGACCCCGCAACAAATCCTGCAGGTGAGATTCCGCTTCAGAGGCATAATGGGCGAGCGCACCAGATCTAAAAGCTCCTATGTAATAGGCGAGCCAGAATATTACTTCGGATATCGTAAAATTACGAGAGCGTAATAGTGCGATACGCCGATGGTCATCATATGAAAAGAAGTTCTCGATACATATTGGAGAAGCCCAGTCGCGTAGGAACGAGCGTAATCATGACCCACACACAAACTCACCATGAGGTGGGAGAAGATGGCCGAGGGTGTGGATGAGGTATCGGCAACTTCTCTTCGCTGAAGAGAGAAAGGCAAACCTTTCGCGGGAACCCATATTCTCGTAATATGATACGAGGATGCCTGCATCATTTTAGAAAAAGGGCACAGCAGGAGCGCCGTGATTGTGGAGCATCATCATCTATTAGACGTGACTGCCAAAGTGGCGTCATGTAATAGAATAAATGAATGCTAGATCTGACGTCTGGGGCAAGAGCGACCTCGCGGACTTGAATCAACTAGGCATTCATCATCTCTATTGAAGCAAGTGAAACAGACTCGTAGATACTGGGAATCCGTTTGCTTACTTATTGCCATGGAAAGTGGGTGCTACGCATCTGCAAAACGGTATAGCACACGTGTCGGTGCATCTGACACCTCAAAGCCGAAAATGAATCTGAAGATGGCGACCGTAACGAGTGTCTTGCCGACTTCAGCGGGGTACCGACAAGCGATTGCCACACGACAATGGTCACCGTCTGCACAATCCAGGTAGGCTGAAAGCATACACAACAGAACCCGAGAATGTGGAGCCACTACTGAGGTGAATGAATTAAGAAGTGATAGTCATGAACATAATTAAAATCCTCATACAAACACTTGGTCGATGTCGAGCAGCAAAGCTTCCACCCGTGATAAGCAAATTTGCAATGCTTCGGCTACCGGGCAGCCAGTGCCCGAGGTTCAAGATTCATTGAAGACGCGATGAGGTTCATGACACCATACTATGCCTTAGTCATGCATGCAAGCGCTGCCAGACTCCCAAGTCCGGTTTCAGACAGCTCTAGACTAGCTCTAGACGGATGTCACAGTGCTGGTCGTAATAAACCAACTAACGGATTCACAAATACGAGGGGAATCCCCGCTACCCTTTCAGTCTTATCACATACTGGAGGAGAATAGAACTCACGCACTATTGGGAACGAAAATTTCAATGCTTGGCAGTAGCCTTTAATACCTTCGATCCGGAGTACTGACGCCTGTCGCGAAATTCGAATTGCACCTGATCATCAGAAGAGAAGGGCAATTGACAGATAGTCCTGACTTCTGGTGACGCCGACGGCGAATGGATTATCAGGAAGCATGGATACTCCATGGGTCGAAATCGGAAGACGCGGCGATGAGCGGCCGCCGTCACACTAGTTGACTTCGATGTGCCAACCTGACTAATGCATGACTAGCCATATACTTGAGTTATTAGGTCAAACTACCGTGATATCACGCATGCAGCGAAAATTTCCGTTGCATGATAGTCTAGGTCGGTCACCGGCAAGACGCTTGAAGCTCGAAGACTGAAGGCCACTGCATGTAGAACATGTCCCCTGCCGGTATGAAGGATACTGTCGATCTAATTGGGCAGGAGCAAAGACCCCCTCATAGAACTATGCAAGAATAATTGGCCCTGCAAGTTTGATTAAGATGCTGATACTTGTGCCCTGGCAAGTGTGTTTAACATACTGGTTTGCAATATAACAGGCGGCGCGGTCGACAAATACATGAATCCCTGCTACTTTTCAGTCGGTCCCTCGCTTTGGAGCGAGGCTGGCATGACTGCAGTGATCGCTACGCCGTGCCAGTGGAGGCGTACAAGGAAACACCTGATTCTGAGTCACCTGCTAGTGAATGTTTCGGCAGCCAACGCTGACCAAAATTTCTATCCACCACGAGCGTAGCACCTTCAAGTGGCATCTCGTCTAGAGTCTGAATATGGTTAGGTATGATCATCTGCATCGATACAATCATCGGAGGCGAGCCTAAGTACTAATGAAAGTCTTCTGGAATCAACGTTATCATGGCACAGCATGATCAAGCGGGAAAATGCCAGCGAATGTCAGGGAATAGGAGCGAATGTAGTGGGGTCTGGGTACTGGCAGTGTGCGGACCTTGTAATAACCAGGGTATTAATTTCAAATGATGGGATTTTGAAGTTCGCTTCTCTAACTGACAACACATTAATGAAAACCATAGTCGAATGGCCGATATTCACCAACCTTTAACAACGTTTGCTTCAAGTTGCTCATTCGCGATGCTGGTGGTCACGGTTCCAGTTCAGTGAGTTTACAAATAGATCCGGAGTTTGGACTCAGATGCTACAATCATGTGATTTCATTCACGAACTGTGCAAGCACCTGCACCCAGACGGCCGTAGGACCTTGACCTTGACCTTGAAGCTCAAAGCATAACATGGCATCAAAGGACTTGAAGTTGTTCACTTGTGAAGAGGTGGCAAAGGTGCGTTATAGAACATGATATGTGCGTGGACCCTCATCTGACATAGATACTACTACTATACAGCACAATAAGCCTGATGACTTGGTAAGAGTTTCACTCTGCTCAATCTTTTTGGCTGTGTCTGATACATGCCAAGTGGATAATTGTTGATAGCAAGGTATACAATATCACTCGTTTCAAGGATTTGCATCCAGGGGGTGCTGCAGTATTCGCAGAAGAAGATATAGGTACATTTTGTTTTCGTGGTTCGGTGTCCGAAATGCTGAATAAGTCCCTCAGCTGGTCAGGATGCCACTGAGGCGTTCTATGGCCTCCACCGTCATGAAATTCTTTTGCGACCACAATATGCCCGTTTACAAATAGGTTTCATAGAAGGAGCGAGGAGCGTTATGTATTCTCGAGAACTTGGGAAGCTCAGTGATGTGCCATATGCAGAGCCTACCTGGCTCAGCGCTGGGTACTACAGCCCTTACTATAAGGAGGTGGATTTCACGCCAAATATATCTGGATCTTGATGCTCATGATCATCAAAACAGAGTCACCGACGCCTACAAGCAGCGATGCGAGTGTTTGTTGATGAGGTTATCACTCCGGATGCACTGGTAAGTTCTACCACTTGCTGCCATGGTAAATTCTCATGTACATTCCCCAGCTCCATGAGGAAGACGGAAAACGGCCTAGTGCCCATGTAATCAAAGCTATGGCGTTTGTTCATTCACTTGATGTATGAGCACTTCATTCTTCTTACGTGAATGTTCATAGAGAGCTAAACATACATGCCATGCGCATTGGCCCGGGGAAACACTTGAAAGGCCTCACCCTTATGGGTGGTGTCGTGTCTCCTGAGGAGGTAAGGGGCTTCAGTTAAACCTGTATCCGATTTTTGACACCTGTAATACTCTTAGTTTGATTACTTTCATGAGGTGAGAGTAGTAGTCGACTTTCTTGCCAAGATTTCAACTTTCAGTTCAGCTTGTCTGCATACAGGAGATATCTCGCTGCGGCCAGCGTGGATATGGCGATGGTGACACCTTCAATCTTAGATTCCGATCATTCGATGCTGATTAGGAGATTGGCACAGGTCTACAAAGCGGAGCTGTCATCGGGTTACCCCCCATCATGAACTTTGGATCGCCGGAACTCAAATTGAAGATCATTCCTGAAGTGCTTTCTGGCAAAAAGTTTATTTGCCTAGCGATATCTGAGGCGTTTTCGGGAAGCGATGTTGCCGGCCTGCAGACTCGTGCAACGAAGAGTTCAGACGGGAAGTACTGGACCATCAATGGCACGAAGAAGTGGATAACCAACGGGACGTGAGTGACGTAGCTGTAGAATCTTCATGTTCATATTACTGACGCGACTTGGATCGCAGTTTTGCCGACTAGTAAGTGCAAAGGCTGAACCCGTGCTACCTCAACTTACCTTTGCAACTAGCTTTACTGTGGGGTGCAAAACGGATGTAAGCCATGGTTAGCGCTGCGAAATGGAATGATCGAGTAACCATCTTTGCAGACGGGATTTACTGTCATCTTGGTAGAACGCTCGGAAGGTGTTGAGACAAAACCCATCAAAACGAGCTATTCATCATCAGCTGGTACCGCCTATGTCACATTTGATAACGTGAAGGTCCCTATAGAAAATACCCTCGGACCCGAGGGTGGAGGAATCTTCGTCATTCTCTCGTGTGTATCATCTTCAATGATATGAACTGAGAGACTTATATAGCTATACAGCAATTTTAATCACGAACGGTGGGTGATGTGCGCTTCTTCCGCTAGAGGTCAGCGATTGATCGTTGAGGAATGCCTTAAGTGTGTTTGTCGATTCCCTTTTAAACACCAGCTAACTGCGTCACCTCCAAGGTGGATCAATCAGCGCAAGGCGTTTGGCAAACCCTTGTCTTCACTGGCAGTTATCAGATCGAAGATTGCGGCCATGATATCACGTACGGAAAGTGTACAGAATTGGCTAGAAAATTTAACCATGCAAATGTGCAACATGGTGGTTTCATTCCATTCCTCTTGAAGTGTTAGGGGCTCATCATTATGTCGCAGACCTACAAGGAACAGGCACAGAAGCTTGCGGGGTATGATCTTAGCTACGTGCCATGGTGGCGTTTCGCTCACACGTTACTTTCCGTAGACCAATCGGTCTGTTGAAGATGTATGCAACGAGGTGTGCCCAAGAAACGGCCACCGATGCCGTTCAGATATTCGGCGGACGGGGAATCACGAAGACCGGTATGGGGCAGTACATCGAGCATGTGAGAATTTCACTTCGTCTTATCGTGCAAGGAGATCAACTGATTTCGATGCCTATGATAGTATCATCGCACGATTCCCTTCGATGCGGTTCTCGGCGGAGGTCAGTGTCACAGTATTGTCATGCCCGAAGGTGGTATTTGAACTGAAGAATCATAGCGGAAGATGTACTCGGCGACCTCGGAGTGAGACAGGCAATTCGACAAATGCCCAAGAATGCCCGGTTGTAATCATGACTTCGTGATCCATGTGCGCAGTTTAGCTGTGGCCTCGGAGGTCCTTGACCTTCTCGATTATATTTTTATTACATTGACGCTCGACCATCTTGCATCGTCGTTGCTCTTCGGCTTGGCAATAGACCTGTCTACCTGTCTATCCGTGTTCAAAGGCCTAATGGTTCCACTTAATCCCCGTTGTGTTTCATCTCCGCGTCCATTTCGACCTTTCACCTTGACGTTGGCTGCCACTTCGAAACTTGCAAGTTATCACGCTGAGATAGTAAGGGTTTGAGGCCGGCCATCAAGGAACATTGGCATGAAAAGGACTCGGAATTGTCGTCTTTAGCGAAGTGGTGATCGTTCAGACTTCCCCAATATCGCTCTATCAGTGTTCCCCCGCCCCAAAAAGCGTCCAGCTGAGTCGTAAGTTGATGAGAAGCACAAGCCTAATCCTCATGGCCACCTCGTGAGATAGGCATGGTTTCGTGTCGCTTGATCAACCTCATTAGACTACAGAGGGAGAAGAGCAACAACCACTATTCGCAGGGACGCCTACCGAACTTGAAGTCGCCGGTGATGTCGGCCAGAAAATTGGGTCTGAGGGCTCCTGTGGATTGAAGTTATGGGAAGAAAGTCATTCATTACTGGTGTTAGTGGCGATTTCCTCCGAGATACATTAACTTGCCATTCTTCAGAACGTGCGAACGCTCATGAGTCGGCTATGCATAGTACTGCGTGTCATTGCTGTAAGGGCGAGTGTGTTACTAGCCACTGCAGTGGGTTACATCGTAAAAAAGAAGGGTAACGTGGGCTATCCGAGTCGGCACTTATGTAAATGGTCATGCTCTTCCGTGAATGGACAAAATCTGTCCTCACAGTCTTGTAACTGACCAATGTAAAAGACAGAAAGGAATGCCGCCTATATTAACGGTTGATGTCATCATCTCAACCTTTACCTGACCCTTCTCAAACACGACACCATCCCACAAACTAGCCCAAGTTTCTTGGGAGTGGCAAAAGTAGGAGAGATCGACACCTAGCACTGTGTGACGAACGATGCCTTTCTCCGATGCAATCGTGTGAGTGCCGCAGATTATGGAACCCGATTCGCAAGATAGCAAGCCACCCAAGGCGCGAGCAAGTTCAAGTTGCTTGTTCTCATCGAATAGATGGAATAGCTTGGAAGCGTGGATGACACCGACGCGACCATGAAGGTCGTTTAATGACCGCAGCGTTTGAATGTCCGGCATCGTACCCTCTGGGACAGAGCTGGCTGGCTGCGAAACCGATAGAAATGCGGGGTCAAATATGTCGCCAGGTATAAACAAAATTGGCTCCGAGCTCGATTTAAAGAGTTTGCGTCCTAACTCAGAAAATGCTGTCATTCAAAGTGATTTGTTAGCGACAGGGAGAAGAAATTTTGTAAGAACCAACCTTCTTTAAGGTCAGAAGCGATGATATTGTGGACCGGAAATCCATCTTCAGCTGCCTTTCTAACATCGGCACCAACTGCGAAAATAAATTAGGAAGGACATACGAGATCTATGATGTTGTCTACTTACGACAAGAACCAACGTCGAGTAATATTGCACCTTCGGAACCACGCTTCAAGATGTGGTTGTAGATATGTAGTTTAGACATATTTGGGCTACGACGTCTTGTGAGTAACCATCTTTTTCGTAAGTCTAGGTTGCCACTTACTGCAAGAAATCAAATCCTCGGATACAAGCATAGGGAGCGACCTGCAAATCGCGCTAAGTATATTCAACCAATCTTCAGATAACCCCCAGACCTTGTATGCCTCCTTTTGCACATCAATTATATGTGTCTTCAGCGCCGCTTCATCTTGAATGCCAGTCTGTCTCTTGAAGAAGGCAATCTCCTCAGGATCTAGACAATATAATGAATCGTCCAAGGGGAACGTCGGAACTACTGGTTTCACGAGAGGTTCGATATCGCGAGACATGAGCACGAGATGGGGGAGTAAAAGTAAAAGATGTAATGCGCTTACCTGCCGGCCTTCTTTTATCTCGCTATTTCGTCTCGAAGCACAAAACTGGACCTCACGAAATCCGATTGCGTTAGTTTCTCCAGGGCATTTCAAGCAAATTTCTGGGGGGAACAATCGTATGACCACATAAGTTTTAACAAAGGACAGGCGGAGCAAGCTGATAGCGATACCTATCTGGGTGAAACAAGCTCAGACTATCCTAGAATTTACTATTAGTGGGATCCATACTGACCATTTGTGGATGTAAGACCTGCCAAGCATGCCGTTGAAATTGAGCTGTATCATTGTTTCAGGCTTGAAAAAGTGAGTGAAACCGCAGTGACGCCGTGTATTCAACAAGAGAGGACTGGTCAATAAGTACGTACAATCGGTGGGTGAATATGCACACTTAGTAAGATTGATTAAATCGTTGCCGAACACCGTGCCACCACCACATGGCCCTCAAGGTGATGGATCTGAAGAGAAATGAGCTTTAAAAGCCACGACTATTCGTGTCCGCGGCACGAAATTGATGTGCTATCAGCATAGACGACCGTCAGTGGAAGACTTGCGTTCTGAGGTTGACCGCGACCACAATATTATTCATGGAAGTGCGGAGACGGTGAGGAGGGAGTCGAAGGCTTTGGAACGATAGGCGTGGTCTGTCTTTGAGAGGTATACTAAACTAGGCTGTAGCCTAATCATGATTACGATTAATTTCTTTACTAACGCATTGGGCCTAGCACCGGATGGAAAGCGTGATCTGTCTTGTCAACGTGGCTACTGGCATATGCCAGCCTTGTTTAAAGCTTCAGACTCACCGCGACTGAGAATTCTAAGAGCTCTGCTCCGGTGTTCGCAGGCTGATCGATCTGATCAAGAGTCAAATTGCCGCTCCTTTGTCCTATGTTGCTCATTATCGTCTGGCCAGTGGCTCTTGCGCCATTTTGGATTTCTCTACACGGACTTCCTAGAACTGTCCCAAATTTTGACAGCTCCTGATAGAGCCGCCAACATCTGCAAAGTCTGAAGTTGAATCG
Organism: Suillus luteus UH-Slu-Lm8-n1; assembly: GCA_000827255.1. Lineage (NCBI taxonomy): Eukaryota > Fungi > Basidiomycota > Agaricomycetes > Boletales > Suillaceae > Suillus > Suillus luteus. The sequence continues at coordinate 41,904 of KN835239.1, forward strand.
AAAATTGGAAATGACCACTAATCTGAGTCCGTTACATCTCAACGTTTCACGTCACTCTATAATAATCTGAAGTTGTTATTAGTTCCGCGTATTAGCCACGATTAGAATCATCTAACTTGGAATAGAATGCGCAAGCTGACAAGTAGCCCCTATATAAACGATTGGCCGGCATTACTATCATCCCGGTCTTCTTGGCGCTGTTAGTAACTCCATTGGAATTGGCATGAGCACGTTCTCAGAGGATTTTTCAGAATGCAGAATACCTTCGCAATGCAAACTCGATGACTTCTGGTCCAATTCATTCAACGAAGCGCTTTGGAGCAGGAGGTTCGTGTTTCTTTGATGAGTCCAGTTGCGTGTATTCGCGTTCTGCCTTCTTATTTAAGGGCGGTTGGAAACCAGTAGTCAATTTATACGACATGGAAGAAGTATAATTTGAATAAATCACCTTGCCCACGAAATTTACTAGCGCGCCTTGAGTGGACGGATCTGTAAGAATGATATTACTGACAACGTCCGCAAATCGCTATGAACCACAGTGGCGCTCTATGCGATAAATTTGCCTCGAAGCAATGGTAGCGATTTTAACGAGATGCGTTTGCCGGCTCTTCTCTGTCCCTCTTCCCATTCCTGATCTTCCAGGTACTGATCAGCCGCGCGTGCTTCCAAGGTGCTAGCACCGATAGCGCCAGTTTCTTTGTACTTGAAGCCATACACCATTTCTTCGTCAGGATCATCAGCCAGAGCCACGTATGCCTTCGCCACGCGCCAGTCTACCTCTTTCGTCAGCATTTGTAAACGTTTCTCGGCTTTCTCGCGGACGCGCCTTGCTCCTGCGTCCGGGTTTGCCTCCCGCGTAACGGAGAGCGACTTGGCGGAGGGTGGCAGGACGATAAAAGTACGAGTATGGAGTAAATGAGGGGTGGTAGAAAGGGTGCTTGGGGGTAGGTTATTCAAATGGCATAATTCCCGACCCTTTACGATGGCATGTTATAGGTTAGTGATGGCCATCAATGCGCACATGATATCTTACATTAGCTCCATAGCGGAGAGCAATCCCCTGTAGCGTGTCCCTAGAATTGATGTAATATCTAGAGGGGATATATGGTTCGCATGTGACTATAACCTCCGCATGTCCTTCGGATGCATCACTAGTCTGCGCGGCGAGTATTGATTCACTGGTCAGTCTAGACGATGACGATGAAGTTAATGGATACACAGGCGGAGCGGGTTCGGATATCAAGGATACTGAAGCAATCTCGTGAGCTTCGTCTTCATCATCTTCATCATCCCCCAGGATGAATACATCTTCATCCTGCACTGTGTTATTATTCGCGGTGCGGATATTCCGCGGGAAAGCCGAGCTAACCACGCCTACGCCGCCCAAACAGGACAAGCATGGGTTATAGCTCATCAGGCGAGGGTTTGAGCTGATACAGGTTGGACAGATGGGACGAGCGCAGCATCCGGTCATAAATAAGTTTGCGTCGGCTTTGGGTGGAAGACATGATGAACAAGTCAAGCAGAGCGTGGTTGAATGCATGATTAAGTCTAAGAAATGAAGATATTAGAGCGAGATCAAGCTTCTAGTAGGTGGTGGTGGTCAACAGTGATCCTGAGATGAGCGTCATAATACATAATACTAGCACAGCCACTCCGCTATTCAGCCTTGGTAGTGCCAACGATTGTGACGTGCTGACATGGCTTCCCCACCACCGGGACAGCAAACGGAGCAGCCTCATCTCGTCTCTCTAGTTCTGCAATCCAAGAAAGCGCTTCAACATGGCCAACAACTTTGTTCCAAGGCTAATAGTCTTTCAAACGCGTCTGCACAATGTTCGTTAGACGTGCTTACACTGGACGCGAAAGTTAAGTGGATCACAGAGGCGGTCCTTGAGCAGCTCAAGGTGCGTTATTATTGCTACCAATATCACTTTACACTAGAAATTGTGCGATTCTAGCTTGCTGCTAACGTTGCAAAGAGTATTGAGCATAAGCGTGCTCAACTGGATAAGCAAGTGAAGGTGTGTAGTGCTTCCTCATATATTGAACTCGTGATATTTCTACACAGTGATCTATATAGGCGTGGGACGTTGTACGTTCGCAACGTACTGAAGCCCTTGACAATATCCTCGAATCCCTAGGGGCACAGCTAGTACCACCTGGTTTCCACCAGACTTCCTCTGGTTCTTCTCTGTTCGGAAGTCAACACTCGATTGATTCCAAGAACGGAAATGTTTTCAATGCACAGCAGAGCCCTTCCGCCACTGTGCGGGATAACCCATTCGACCGTCGCGGCAAGAACGCAGACCGGACCAAGTGGAAGACGTTGCGTGACTTCGTGGATGAGAGTGCCATTGAAAATGTGCTGGACACATTAGAGAGTGATAGAACAAGACTAGACGTGAGTTATGTTTACTTTCTCAGGAGAACACCCGACTCAATCTGAGGAAAGGATATTATGGCTTCAACGTATGATTACCCAGAAACTCTCTCAGCTGCTATATCATCCATTCGCGAGTCTCTTCCATCATCGAGTGACGTGCCTTCGATAGAGGATATACTGAATGCGCAACAGCAGCCTTCGGAGCTTATGGCACGCCACCTCAGTAGTCTTACCTCCCACTATGAGCAAATGGCAGACGCGTTGAAAGAAAGCGAAGCTGGAGAGATATTTGGCGAGGAGGACTTGCAAGGTATTGGAATTAACTTTTAACGCAGTGTCTGGTCTTCAGCTTTTGACTAACGCTTTGGAAGACATGAATCGTGATACCGAAGAGCTACCTTCTATCATGGCTGAGTTAGAAGAACAAGCACTTTCGATCGAAGATACTCAGTAAGCTAGCATTTTTTATGTGCATTTTATTCTTATATTCCACCTAGTCGACAGCTAGTGACAGCAAAGACAGCTGCTCAAGAACGACTGGCCACACAATCTATATCTCTTGATAACCTCGACGAGTTAGGTGAGATCATGTCTGACATGCTACAGAAGCAGCAAGACGTCGAGGTAATATTTCATACAATATGCTGCGGTCAGCACCTGATCCATTGAAACAGAATGAGTGCCAAGAGCTTCTCGATGGGCTCCAGGAGCGACTTCTCATCGTTGAAGATCTTCATCACCGTTTTATCCAGTACCAAACTTCATTCAAGAAACTCCTTGTTGAGATCGGGAGGAGAAGACATTACAAAGAGGCAGTAGAAAAGGTTGTAGAAGGGATGATCTTACATTTAAGGGTAATGACTGAAGGTCAACTTTATTCGTCTCTTTCTGGTCGGTTGCTGATGTAGTGATATTATTCAGAAGAACGTCAGGTAAGGGAAGATTTCAATGCAAAGCACGGGCAACATATCCCGGAGGACATTTGCTTGTGTATCGAGAATCCACCAACGAGATGGGAGGTTGTGCCTCGGGAAGGGGATGTGCGGGAGAGCCTGCCTGAGGTCGCAAGTGATCTCCTGGCGCAGGTTGGTGATGCGACATCCATGTTTACGATCATCACTGAATCCTTTACAGGCAGAGGAGAAGCTGGCTGCGGCAGATGTGTCATCAGCCGGCACTGAGAGTGTGTAGAACGTTTCATATAGTACTGGACGGATGGATCAAGTTGTCCTCACCTGTCTCGATTACATTTTAGCCACATAACACATCTAAATTGAACCTTCCTCCTAGCTCACGCCCATATGGTACTTGCTTTGTATCAGCATGGTCCAGGCCGTGTGTACATCTTAATTTCAACAGAAGTGTGAAAGCTAATTAATCGATGCCGGATTCACTGTAGCGTCAAAAGCGAGTCCTGGTCCTCGCAAGAACTAGCTCGGATGCCACTTCTTCTGCTAACACGCACTACACGTAAGAGGACTTGTTGAAGTAATTTTTCACGCGTCTGATAAGAGTAACATACCCTTCTAGAATTTAACAGGTGCATGCTCGGGACCTAGTTAGCTAGGGCGAGACTATGATAGGCTCGCCTTACGAGTCAGTTACAGCGGCTGTGAAGCGTCATCTCCATTAAGCATTGCCGAATCTGGCTACTAGTCGTCCTCACAAAGAGGCAAGCCCGAGTCATTGCCAGTGAACCTTGAGTTGTAGATACATTTATTTAAAATCCAGTGGTATGTAGTTGACAGCAAGACGAAGTGCTTTATGTAAATTGAACACAACGTTGGGGCACAATGATTGAGAAGATGGGCGAGGAGTTGTTAAAGTGCGTGAAGATGAACATCCTTCCTAGTAGAACACTAACAGATCATCTTCAGATTTGAAGCGTGATAACCACTCCCTCGGGTTGAGGCTTGTAACCCGGTAACGCTTCTTTGGACTTCTCAACTCTCTGTAGCCATGCGGCTTCCTCGCGCTTCAGGAGTGCCAAGAGTTGAGTGTATTGGCGGACTCGATTCCGCGCTGCCAGGTAGCTTGAATATACTGTATCAACACTGTACTTGACGAATAGCATATCCTGCTCGTCGTCTTCCATGTCGATACCATCAAGCGACATCTTATATGAATATTCAATGTTCGCTACAAAGGGAAAGGGGGAGATGCATCTGTCGCACCATATGTGTTTGAAATTCTTGTTTCCGCCGCCCCAGACTTTCTGTGCTTGAAGCTGCTGAAGAAGCTGAGGGCATACAGTTCATGCTGCCTTCGTCGGAATGAGAGTCCACAACAATAGGTGATGAGGTCAATGGTGACATTCTGTTTGTGCTATTAGGTCGTACCAGTTCAAGTGGAAGAAGGTATACGCACAGAGGTATTAAATGATAATTTTGATCGGAGTAACGGTGTCTAAAATGATGTCACTCCGGCAGGTGGTTGAAACGAATATAACAACACAGCTGAAAGTCGACGTCGAGTCCTCTTGTCTGGAAGTCTGCGCGATTATCGCATAAGGTTGCGATCGGTAACATCCAAGTAACACTGTCTCTTCATGTCAGCTGCACGATAATTGGAGGAAGTCTACCGCACACACGATCTGGAGTGGCAGCCACACCCGGCAAAAACACCGCATCCACTCCAACGGTACGGTTCTTGGCGGGTATGGCGGGGTCGTACCTTGCCCGTACCCGCGGGCAATAAACACAAATGGCATTAAATGAGCTATTCTACAGACATGAAATGTACCTATGAAAGAAACACCCACTGAAGTACATGCGCAGGCAAGTGCAGACGCGAGCACGAACAAACGTGAACATGTGCACACGAGTGTCAGAAGCCGTGCAAATAGCCATGAGCCTTCGTCGTTGAAGACATAGTGGTGAAGTGGAGGCGTCGGACAATGTCGAAGCTGTCAACATTGCGAAGCTATTGAAATCGAACAGCATCCTCCGTGCACCAAGTTCACGCACCGCCAAGATATTCTGTAGAAATAAAGATAACGTCAGTGAAGCCCGCGCTAGCTGCATAACGTGAGTCATAAGCGTGGTATCCGACACTCTAAAAAAAGGAGTCGCATATAAGTAGGTCAGACTGCCGCACGCGCATGACCATTACACCAAAGGTAGAATACCAAAAGCTTACCTTTCTTCAGTATCAGAAAAATGCGAGCACTCACATATATCAATTCATTCGGCACACCATCCACCCAGTCGTAGTCAAACGCAGCATCGTATTTTGGGCGAATCGACTGGACGTCGATGGGAAAGAGGCGGAAATGGAAGAGTTGGAGAGATATTTACACGATGCGTGAGACCGGTGATTGGTGGCGAGCCTCCTTATGCAAACACGCGGGCTGTTGTTTCGGGAGTAGGTGGAAGGAGAGAGCCAGGGGAGCTATGTGGAGAAGTGAGTCAGTGAACCCGCCATTGGGACAGCGAGGGAAGCGGAAACTCTACTCACCGGCCAGGTATGCTTGCTCTATATGGCGCTCTACCACTGAGCGAAGACGCTGGGTAAGGCGCAGGCTGACGAAAAAAGTTGGCGCAGCTGGAGATCATGATGATGGTCAGTCGTCTGATAGAGCGTTAACATTTGTATTTGATCGTACTTTGCACGATGCAAACGGGATGGCCAGGGGTAGCTCAATGCGCCAACTGGAGTGATGCAGATGATGATCTTGTTCAAACGGTCCAACTTCTTTAGAGGTGAAGTACTGAACCGACCAGCCAGCGAATGTGGCAGTGCGCCGTTAATGGGAGTGTGATTACATGCATGTGATTCTGGTTGCAGTTCGTCTTGACTCTTCCCACCATGCTTACACTACCAGACGTCTTTACTGACCCAGAAGACTCCCAACTTGTTGCCGATGCTAAGAAAGACAAGCCTGAAGACTTCGAGTTCAGCTACATCGAGCGCGACGTCATTCTCTATAACCTTGGCATCGGCGCAACAGCTAAAGACCTACAATGGACTTATGAAAGCCACGAGGACTTTGCGGCACTCCCAACGTTTGGAGTAGTTCCGCAGTTTGCAGCCAGTTCTGGTATTTCACTGGGTTGGCTGCCGAACTTCAATCCTGTGAGAAGCCATTGTTTTGAATGTACTCCTGGAGCTTAATCATACGCTTCAGGCTAAGCTTCTTCACGGCGAACAGTTCTTGTCTATCAAGAGCCCTATACCTACAGAGGGGAACTTTGTTAATGAAACTAGGTTTGTCTATATCTGCGTTATTGTTGCACCGCTCCCTAATTTCGCTGCACAGGCTCTTGGAAGTCCTGGACAAAGGCAAGGCTGCTTCGGTCACCACCATAGTGTACACGAAGGACATAGCCACAGGCAATATCATCTTCGAAAACCAAATAACGGTTTTCATTCGAGGGGCCGGTGGCTTTGGTGGCAAGCGCACTGGCAGAGGTATCAAAGATTCTATTCGATCAAGCACCGGTTTATTCAGGCTTATCTGCAGATAGAGGTGCTGCAACAGCTGCAAACACCCCCCCAAAGCGTCAACCTGATGCTGTGATCGAAGAGAAGACGAGCGCCTCACAAGCTGCACTATACAGGTCAAATTCCAACATATTGCTGTATCTTCTCGCATTTCTGACCCTAGTACACAGACTCAGTGGTGACTATAATCCTTTACACGTGAGTCGCACTGATCGTGCAATATACTCGAAGTTTGAGTAACCTTTATCTTCAACACAGATTGATCCTAGCTTCGCTGCAATTGGCGGGTTCGATCAACCCATTCTTCATGGTAATATCCGAACTTTATGCCCGGGCTACCTATTTTAATACATCCCAAACCCATCATAGGTCTATGCTTTATGGGGATCGCAGGAAAGCATGTTCTGCAATCTTTTGGCGCCTACAAGGATATTAAAGTTCGGTGAGCGCTATTCCTATAAGGTTCGAAATGCTGTATGCCTTATATGCCCGCAGTTTCTCCGGTGTAGTATTCCCCGGTGAGACGCTCGTCACGGAGATGTGGAGGACAGGTAGCAAAGTGATCTTCTGTACGTCTGATGTACACTTTCTCTTTCTGGCATTGTCATCGAACCTTCTCTTTTATAGCCACCAAGACGAAGGAACGGGGAACCACGGTGCTGGCCGCAGCAGCAGTGACGCTTGTTGAAACCGACACGATGGCGAAGCTCTAATGTGGTACGTAACGACGATTAGCATGGGTGATCGACGACATCCCAGAAAGATAAATTGATATTGCATGTATTGTATATATATTTCACAAGCCAACAAACGGCCACATCGTCAATAAATATGGTAGCCAATAACACATGGTATACATACACTGGCAAAGAGGGCGGACGTAGTACCTTCGACCAACTCCTGTTTAGACCAGACTGGAGCGAGTCTTTGCAGCAGGGCACCTACAGGTTGCACGTCCATCCAGCACAGTGAAAACAAAAAAGCATGCTATACAACGACTTGAAGTCCGTGTCAATAAGTCGGAGGAAATAAATATCGAGATCGTGTGCGGGGGTAGCGTGAATCCATTGATGTTGTTGGTTGGTTTTAGACTGTCGTTATTTATGTCCTGTGGTAGGCCCTATGACAGTACTGAAAGGAGTGATAATGTTGTGCTATTAATTAGTCTAAAGTTGGCTGCTGAAAGGCGAGTATGTATTCATGGTTGTCGTAATCCATATCCAGGAGGTGTCTGGCCCATAATCCGTACTAACACTCGAAGATGCCTGTGGTGCCTAGGGGGAAATTACTCAGCACCTCGGGAATTCATAATGTTTCAATCAATGACGTACCAGGGTAAAACCAGAACGTAACAACCAGGATCAAGTATAAACCTGCACAGTGGTGAGCATGAACACAAACCTCAATACAGCTGGAATTTACACATAAGAATCATGCCCTCTAGCCAATTTGATTTGCCGTCCTGTACACAGTAGTTCACGGTGAGGACTGGTAAATGTATTTATTAATCATTATACCATCCTGTTGATTGTGTACGCACCAGATAGGAACAGAACGATCGATTCCAACGGGTCGAAGAGGAGCGTCAGTTGTTTACCCATCATCCAAGCGAGCGTTACAATGAACCTGAAAAATATGAATGGTGAAAACTAGTGACAGGAGAAACGACGAAGAGACGCACGGTATGACGAAGAGTGCAATTTGCTAAAGACCGGTCAGCAATCTCAGAAAGACATCCAGGTAAACAAACGCACGATACTTGAACCAACAGCAACGCCCAAGCTCAGGGTCAGCTTGTCCTTGACAGATACTGTGACAGCAGTAACATGTTCCGCTGCATTACCGACTATGGGAAGCAAAATCACGGCAACAAACTCTTTGCCAATAGCCCCAGATTCAGTCAAACCGTTGATCGAATCCACGAGGAATTCTGCGGTAACGGCCACTAACTAGAAGGAGAAAACTTCAAATGATTGTTGCAGCACAGGGAGTGGCACGTACCACAGTCACAGCGACCAAAAGCCCGAGGGACACAGGGACACTCATATACGTTTCTATTTCAGACTCTGTGTCGGACCCTTCAATAGTTACGGCAGGATTGATTGCAACTTCTTCGTCACCCATCGGCAGAGGGGATTGTACAGGCGTAGCATTCTTACGACGGTAGAGTCTCAACTGTAACCATGGATTTTGGCCCTCATAGCCTTTTGACTGTAGTATGTCTTCGCCACTGTCGTGATAGAGGGCTTTGTGTGAAAACAGTTGGAACACTAGGTATGAACCGTAAACTAAACAAAGGTGATTAGGTGATTGCCAGTTGAGCTTTGGTTGACCTACTGAAAAGGAGAATGATGGCAACCTAGATAAGGGTGAGAGTATGAGAATAATTTTACACATGTTAAGACATATCAGACACGCACACCACGGCTGGTCTTCAATATATTGTAGTCTGTTGATTCCTCGCTATATGAAGGCTGGCCCTGTAATGCCATTTGGAAGGCACCAGGCAACAAAACAGCAATGACGCTAATGGTAAGCAGTGACGAATTCAACTGCACAGCGCCTATCCACAAAAGTAAGAATCAAAGGCTCCCGTTTTGGAAGTGCAATACACATACTTTGTCCAAAACCCTGTTCTGAAAACCGCATGCCACCGGCAAAGAAGCACATTCCCAGTACCAGGACTGAGGCTGTGGTCAATGAATTTCCAATTAGACAGCAAAAATACATACGAAGATTGCTCAAAATAGATCCCACCACTTAAAGCAACTGTGAGTCTAGGGTCGTGATGGAGATAAGAGGACATACAGGAGGACTGGACGATGCGGAGTTCACATTTTGTGAGGGCGATAATCTAGAGTTTAGGCCTCAGCATCTCAGCGTGTAAGTTCGCCAATAATAGTACACACAGAAACGATGAGTTCGACGCTATAGAAAAATCCACGAGTAGTTAGATAATGACTGACAGAAACATAGTATGACTGACGCATTTCCCTATAATTTTGCAGTCGTTAGATTGGGACCATGAATTAGTAGATGATGCACGAACCAATGTAGCATTGAGGAGACCTGCCAAAGTCTGGCCGACCCTTATGGAGAGTTCGTCCGTGGCGTACGCCAGGAGCTGATAGTGGCTCAGTGTTATACAACTACAAAAAAAGCGAGCTTGTAATCACCTTCGCCAATGGTATGATGGCAAGAAACGTTACTGGAGCACGCTGTAGCATCCGGAAAATTAAAAGGTGATTGTCAACTCACAGACAAAGATTAGGGTATATTGAGTGGGAAGAGCAAAGTTAATTGCCCACTTTAAACGACGACTGGTTAGAATAATCCAAGCCGACGCAAAAAAAAAAAAAAAAGACATACAGATATGGGTATAAACACCAGCAGAACGTTGAACCCTACGCAAGCGAATATTAACACAAACCGTAAGCTACAAAGGAATGAACTCGTACATGATGACAGGATTATGGCGCGAATGCTCCTCCAGGTATTTGGAGGTTTGGAGATTGTTTTCTCCGGAGTCAGCATGAACGTTGCAGCACGGCGGATATTTGGAAGGAACTTCATTCTTTGATGATGAATGTCACTTGTACTTTTTCTACGTCTCAGGTTGTCAAGGGAAGGCTGTGGCCTAATAGGGCCATCCACGGCGGTGTGCCGTCGGGTGATACTTTCTGTGGAAGGTGCAGTGTCGTGATCTGAGATGGCAACTGGTGAGAAGGTCTTGTCTAGGGCAAACGCTGTAGCAGATCAGGTGAGCTGAATTTAGTTGGTAACAAATAAACACGTACACATTGTACAGCAAGCTGCGTTAATATGAGATAGAAAGTTTGGGGCTGTATTGATGGAAGTCAGTTGAACTGTCGGTGTTCCCCGTCAATTTATACAAGAGTTTCGGAAAGGGCGTGGCCAACTGTACAGCCACTGGTTAACCAGTCTTCTAGAATTCCACCACATCATGTGCGTAATGCCGCGATCGCGCCCCACGGACTCACCATGCCAGGCTGTGGCACACCTAAATACGCAAACAAAAAGTGATACAGCGTAAGTGGATCACTCGGATACTCGTACTACTAGTAATATACGGAGCCTTGAGGAAGGTGAGTACCTGGTCCGGTTGAGCGCTTAATACTACAGGATATACTTATATTCCTTATCATTAGCGCTGGCAGCCTTGATCTCCGATGCGGGTGCCGGCGGTGCAAGCAGGGCAACTCGCAGTAGTTTCAGGCGCGCCGCTGGTCTCGAATTTATAAGTGTCTTACGCGGCCACGGTCACGGTGGCGCTGGCGGCGTCGGTATTTTCAAGCGAGCGACATACTACAGACTCTTCCCCTCCCACAGCATCTTCAGTTCGTCGCTTGCCATTCAAAATACCTTTGGGCTCAGTCACACTGGCACTCAGTGGGCAGTTAGTTCACAATGTCGACGCAATGCCAAGGCCCACGCTCCGCAGTCTGCTTCATCGCTAACTCCATGCGCCATGGTTACTACATAGTAAGTACCTTACAATGACATATTAATGTCAATATGATCAGATCGAGCTCGACGTCACTGGTATTCACGACGACTACTTCAAAGACGAACAATCGTGGTGACTCCACAAGTCAAACTCCAGCTCCACTATTTTGGAGTACGTTGACAAATCACTTGCGTCACAATTCCTCGATGAGCAACGATATTAACATTCAGCCCTCCCAAGGGCACTAATTAATCCAGTACATGAAACGACTAGTGGGGTAAATTCGCTAGTACTTATGAAGAAAATTGACACACATTACTCCTGAAGTCCTTTCAAATATATACAACCAAATGCTGATGAAGCCGTCAACGGCGGGTAACAGAAAATGTCACCGGGATATCCAGTTATCCCTGATAAGCAAACGACACAGCACCGTACAGGCCATCCTCACGTCCCATCATACCACAACCGTGTAGCACCTATGAAATAATAAACTAGTCAGCAAACCGTTCCCATCGGATATGATGAGTGAGTGACTTACTTCCATCTTTCTCGCGTGCCACCCGACACCGCTATTCACGTTACCATTGGCATCCGCTAGGCGACACATCTGAGCACGAAATGGATGGCCTCTGGGAAGGTTTCGCTGCAGCCCCGTGCCAACCCAGCCACTGGCCGTGTCGACATACCAGCCTCGACTACCTTTACTTCTAATTATTCTCCAGCTTCCGGCACCAGCACCAAGGGCAGCAAGGGCGGGTACGGAGAGTTCAATTACCCGAAGCCGCGTGGGAGAAGGAGGTATTACAACCGTCTGCGAACGCAGAGTGGACATGTAGGGGGGCGTGCACAGCGGCCCGATAATTTGAGTGTGTAAAGCCATCATCGCCTGCTGTGCCGAACCTCGAGGTGCACCAATACCAGGTCCGGCCCTGACCCAATCTAGATCAGGGCTAGTCTGAACAAGCGTGAGCACCTCGACATCCCTAGCCTTGCTCTTTAAAAACTGAGCGATGACGTTTAATTCGAGATCAGGAATATATGATAGTCCAAGCGACCGCAGCTTCGGCTGTGGTTTGCAGACGTCAATGAGAAGCTCTCCAGTCACAGGTGCGCTTGAGAGGTCGAGGTAGGTAAGTTCACCAGAGGTGAAACACGGCGCGGAAGATATTATTTCAGCAAGATCTTCCGTGGTGAGCGGAGATGGGAAGGTTTGGTCACCGTATAGCGTGAGCTCCCGAATTCGCGCTGCTGCTGGTGCGCGAACGAGGAAATTCCTGATACTAGACCCAGTTAGGTGAACACACCGGGCCAGTGCAAGCGAATGCAGGCGAACGGTTGAACCCCCAAGAGCAATGAGTAAGTTCGGTGTGACTCGGGTAGCGGAAAGATCAAGGTGAGTGAGGGAAGGAAATGCGAGGACAAAAGGCGTCAGGATTTGAGGTTGGATCGATTTCACACCACGAAGTCCAAGGCGCCGAAGTCCTGGGAATGTGAGCGGCTCCTCTTGCATAAATCGAGCACGAGCACGTCTCTGACGTTGACTTTCATCGTCACTTCCACTAGATTGTTCATCCTCTTGAAGAAGATGCGTGTTGACGAACTCTGTCAGGGCACTGACAAAAACTGCGCTGACGCAGCCAGTAAGGTCCATGGCCTGAAGGTCCCTGCAGTCTCTCCTTCTTTCGCGATCCTCTTCTTCTGGATCGTCCATCACGATACCTCGTCCGCGAGTAGGGCGGCCCCCTCCTCTCGAAGCAGAACCACGAAGTAAAAGTTCGTTCAAAACGGGCAATGACAGAGCACCATCCATGTACTCTGTGGCGCCAAAAGCAGTTAGGTTCGGAAGCTCCTGCATTGGATGGTCAGTCAATGGAAGAATGGTGAATGATGTCAGAATGACAAACCTTGAGAAGCGCTTCGACACGTCCGCCAGTCACGAAACGACTCGTTGCAGTATCTTCTATGGAGCGACGCATTCCGATGGTACGAAAGTGGTTAAAGTCTAGATGGCGGACAAACCGACCAGGGCGAGGATCGTGAAGCCTAGGGACTGCAGACGTAACACACGTTAATCATGCTAAAAAAAAAAAGAAAAAGACAGTGAGCAACTCACCATAAACCCCAGGTTCCGTAAGATCCATCACATTTTGGACGGCGTCACTGATTGTCCTCATAATCTTCCACCGAGCAGGACTTTGACTCTTTGGCCTTAGACGTCTGGGACTCGGATCACGAGATGCTGGAGGTGTCAACAGCTCTGGAGGAATGGAACCATCTGGGCCAGTCAAGGACTCCATGATGCTTTCCTTCCATTTCCTAGCTGCATCCTCATCAGAAGATGCGCCCGTACGCACAGCGCTAGCTAAAGCAGCGTGGGTGGCGGCTTGAATGGATTCTTTGAAGACCAGAGCAGTTTTTTCATCGTCTTCGGTATCGGTTGTGATCTCGTCTAGGAGAGCGAGCCAGCTTCTGGGCAGACGAACCTCGATTTTGTGCCACAACCATGGCTTGGCAGCTTCATACCAAGCATGGTTTACCAGGCAGAGACTAGAAAGGGATTTCCGTGCCTCTGGTTCACTCCAATTTGGCGGTGGCATAGATGACGGTAAGGCTGATGGGGTTCCAAACTCTCCAATTGCGAGTGGATCGAGAGAACTGGCATAATCGGAAGGTTGTAGACCGGCGGCATAAATATATTCACATATAGTAAATAGTAGTTCAGGAGGGTATTGCAGCACAGCAGACATAGATCCAGCAATGAATAACACGAAAGCCGGGATGAGAAAGCTAGTCGTTGAATGGAGTCACAATTGAAGTGGAACACTGCTTATATACTGCTCGGCAGTCCCTTATGAAAATGACCCCAATTATGTAATGCGGGGGAAACCATCATTTTACGTTCGCGGTGCCTTTTGAGCACGCTAGCACGAACTTCCAACACGCACTACATGTTCCACGACCCACGCATGTGCTATACGGATTTTCAAATGGTGACGAGATTCACTGCAGTCTTATTACCCCGCCCAGCTTTTCTTTGCAGCGGTCTCCTCGTATGGGCGGATCTTCTGATGTGGAATGGATTCGGCTCATATTCATCGGCCCAGATCGGAGCGACAACTTGAATAGTAGGCGCGACGTGACACCATCCCGTCGCAATAGGTCCCCTTCCTCAGCGTACTGGACCACGCAATGATCACACGATCTAATATATAACAACTTGACTACTGCCACGCATAATTTGATACCATCATTTTGTTTTGCTGGTGCGGGGTTTCTATTCGAGCCATCATTCCATGTCTGCATAAAATAATCGCTGGCGCCATACATCGACATGTCTAGCTGTCACCATCAACATGTTCGGCTGTCACCCCACATCCACGTATCATCATTGCTTCGAACTCGACTCTCATGCAATCGGACCACTCAGCATGTTGCTATGAATCTAGGATGACGTGCAACCTTATAGTTTGCCGCAAACGAATGCGAGGATGACGCTTGATTGGTTGTTTGCTGCGCTGGCATCAAAGCGTGTCCTGGGACCTGCAGCATACGCGTCTCGACGCGCGCTTAGTTACGGGGTCGGTTCCCCTTCAAGCTTGTCGAGTAGGTAGAAGCTAGTGAAGGATGCCACGTCTAAGAAATACTCATGGATTAATGGGGTTGCAGGACGGCCGCGAGCTCGGGACGGTGGCGAATTATTGCACTTCAAACTCCATTGGTTGATTGTCACAAGATTCGCTGGTCTGCGTAATAATTAAATTGGCGACGTGGGCTTCCTCAAGGGAACAAAGACATGGCATCGATATGGACCATTCGTCATATCTGATCTGATCAGGGGGCGACGTAGAAATCATACTGTTTCAACATCCAAATCAGTGATGCAGCTGTGGGGCGCCAGTGAGTATGTGTAATAGAAAAACATTAACAAATGAAACATACTGGAGACGATCACAGGGCTCAGGACAGGTAGATTGATTTTAGCTGTGCGGAAGAAGCAAATCTCAGAGGTGAAGTGCCCAAATGCGATAAGGTACGTGAGGAGAGCCATATCATAAATCCTAAAGTTAGGCATGATGTTAGCTATTGCGGCTTCGCACGAAGAAAAACCCACGTTTTGTTGTTAATATTGTACGCGGCATATCCCCGTATGACTGCTGATGTTAATGTCCAAACTGCAAACGTTCGAGCCTGGAGTGCTGTTACTGGACAGACAATATAAGCGTGAGTCACATGCTGGTAGTAAAGAAAGGTCATATACTTGAGGCAGATGGAACGCGAGCATAGAGCCTGCGGGTCAGCTTCAGTGTCGCAAAGTTCTGAATAGTGTTAAACACAGCCATTGTGGCGACTATGAGCTGCCATTGAGGCAAAAGGCCTTCAGACTTGGGCAGGTCTAATGCACAAGTTTTCTTAAGATTGCCATAGAGCAAGCAAGAACATGTTTTCACTCACATTCCAGCAGTATCTGACTCGGAGTGGCCATCTTAGTGCAGGTTGGTGCTGCGTACTCGTACGGTTGAAACTGAAAACGTTAAACGCGGTGCACGTGTAGCATGTATGGGCTTATGTAAGTTTCCTTTTGCTGCAGAAGGTGAATGTTTTGCAGATCCTGGTTTGTGTTGGTTCCCATAACGGCTCTAATACTTTGTCCTGGACGAATGAGCCAGCGACGAAACCCATGCAAGAACCCTCTTCCTCTAAATTTCCTGGGACTTCACGCTCAAATTCGCTCGCAAGCACCATTAGCAGTAGTGGTGCTAGTCTAAGTCGTCGTTCGCGGACGACAAAGAAACGAACACGGACGATAACTACAGGGTCTAGGCCTGATGATACGCGCGCAGAAGAAGACCAGGTGCTGGACATCTCAGCTGCAAATAGCGCAGAGCCATTTCCTAGTCCGGTTAGGACTGATTCCTCCAAACGTTTACTGTCTCCGGTTACTACGCGATTCGAAACAACCACAAGTCCCGTTTCGAGTTCCGTGAACTTGCAACTGCATGGTGATCTAGAACGGAGTGGAGGAACCTTCGGCGCTGTAGGAGGCAATTTGCGCGTGGCTATGAAGCAGGACGGGCCTTCAGCCCCTGCCGAAAGTCAACCGGGTTCCCAAGCGCTAGCAGGATTCACTCCCACTATTCCTGTGAGTTCAGAGTCCATCTCCTTTGACGAGTGGAGCTCATGAGGCTCTAGATCAAGGGAAAAGGTCGCGGAAATAGAGCAATGCTGACGTCTCCTCCGTCTGCCTTCCGTCCAAATCCCGCTGACAGCGACCATACACGAAGTAGCGTTCGTGACTCCTTGCTAACGCAACAATCATCTACGTCGTCCTCGCTTTATCCTCTTACTACCTCCATCGGGACAGAGTCACCTCCTTCTCCCCTCTCACCGACGACACATGATCACGGCGTTATTATTCCAGCTCTCGAAATCGATGAACCAATGAGGGTGCAGGAATTTAATGCAGACGATGTCTCATATCGTCTTCAGTTGCTTGTGAAAAACAATTATTTCCTTCCTCCCGCGCACTCGAAACCTTGTCCAGCCGATTTTGCACCAAACATATCCAAAAAAGCAACTACTCCTGCATTTCTGGATTATTTTCGCGTTGGAAAATCCAAATCCAAACCCGCTAGCCCAGAGTCCTTCGATGGATCTCCGATGTTGAGAGTTACATCCGATTCTACGACCGTGTCTGGTTACGTCCCACGTGGAGCACCTCAAACATTCCGATCCCCGAAGAATGTCCAGCACCTTTCACGTGTGGTTGTTGTCCGGGAGCAAATGGACGATCTTGTTGCTGCTGCAAAGCAAGCGGAGATAGATTTGAAGGGTCGAGACGTTCCTCTAGACCGCGATAGGGGTGTGCGAAGAACAAAGGTTGATGTGTTTGATGGGATCATTGATCCCACGGAAGCAGTTGACGTGCCTCCCCCATCGGCAAACTACACTCTAGCCTTGCAAGCCTCGGCACTTCATGGGCTGGGAATTGAGGACTCTGTGGGAGCAGCCGTGTTAGCCGAGTGCTTGCCTCCCGCAGGTAGTCCTGGACATTCCATCAGTCTTGATCCACAAGAGGATGCGTGGAGAAAGGCTTTGCTGCATCAAGCTGTTGGACACTCGCTCAATAATTCAGCAGTGACGTCTGTTGTGTCGTTGTCCACGGCTCCGTCCACCCCGACGAGGTCACCACACCATCCGCGCTCATCAGAGTCACTATATCAGCGTGCTCTCATGAACCCGCGGAAAATGCTGGACAAGAAGATTATTGAGAATCCGATAATTGACCACCTTGAGCCTGAGCCACCAATACCCACCGCAGGCGCATCTTCTGGGAGAGATCTTGTTGCGCGTCTTCCGGCTCGGGAAAATTTGCGGCGATCTAGCTATACTCCTCTCCGAGCAGAGACCCCCGTTCCTCAGACCCCTCTTGCGCCGCCTCCTCCTCGCCGACAACTCGGAGACAACCAGTACTCTCATTCACAATCTCATCTTCCAGCAGGTTCTACAGAGCTGCGTCGAACACTTCGCAAATCCTGTTCTTCGCCTATACTCTCCGATTTCTATGAATTAAGAAGAACACCCATGATGACTCCGCCACCGCTGCCATCATTAAGTATATCTCCTCCGCCCTCGCATCGCATGAGCAGGATGACTGCGCTGACAGGTTTCTCTCGGTTTACGGATGATTCGACTGCTTTCGATGACATTCGGTCTCGTCCTTCTTTGGCGATTTCAGTGCCAGCAACCGAAGGTGGTCGTCGGCCATCGTTTTCAGAGCATTCCCAACCGTCTCCGACGGCGTCCGCTTTTAGGGATAGGTGGTCAAATAGCTATTATTTCCACAATCCCCAGCCACTTCCCCTTGACCCTTTGTCACACTCGCGAGATTCCTCAATGTCGCCGCCTGCCTCAAATCCTCGTTTTTCTACCATGTCCCCACCACCTAGACCTTCTTCATCGATAGTAGGCATCGCTCTGTCACCTCCGCCGCATCGTTCGGGAAACAATATCAACCAGTCCAGACCTTCACGACTCCATGAAGCTTCATCGCTCAATAATTCGTCCTCGGACTTTAGCCAAAGCACCTTCCACTCCTTTAAATCATTTTATCCTATGCCCAGCACCAGCGATACCCATAGTCATTTGCCTCTGCCAGTCAACGTCAATGTCTCCATTGACAGCTTTGCGTCTGGCATTCACTCTGCGCCACCTCCCTCATCACCAGCCACCTTCTTTAACCACATCCAGAACCACCCAAATGCTATGGACGACTTGGATGACGACTCTGAGGATAGTAGAAGTGACATAGACCAGGATATGACTGTTTACCGAGACCCTGAACCCTCTCCCCGTCCATCACTCATGCATTTAGGCAATCGCTCTACTCCGAACCTTGCCAGGACTACAAATGAGCTGCATTCTCAAGGAAGTTCAATCGAGCGACACAAACCCATCGGCAACGTCCTGCCAAAAACCCCATACTTTACAGATGTCAAGGCAACGCCAAACTCTCTCACCCATCTCACACTTTCGCAGCACTCACAAGAACATCTCACAGTCGACGCCTCGGTACCACAGCGACCGGACACACCCGGATCGGAGAATGTACGCCGCTGGCAGAAAGAGCAGCAAGCATTGGCCGAGTCATCGAAGAGATTGGATGGGATTTTGTTACAGCATATGGAGGCTGAGAAGGATACGTTGAGGAGAATTGCGCAGACTGCAAAAGTATCGAAACCCTGAATTATCTTAGGACTTTTTTTGCTATCCTATTTACCTACATCCTTTGTTTTCTTGCTGCTTTTTCATTGCTTGTATTGTACATGAGTACTTCCGATACCTGTCATCTATTTTCTTACCCAGAAGTATCTGATGGAATGCATAACGGATCAATTTAGTCATTGCCACAAAGTTAAGCTCGGTGTCAATAATTTCACACAGCACATGCGCAGAGGGTCAGCGTTCTGACTCCGCTCCTTTCGCTTACGTCTGCAACGTTGTTCACGACTGGCAGCATTAACGAATGGAGAAGACGAGCGAGCACCAGAAACACTCATACTCGTGGCACCAGGTGAGCCATGAAACTCTGATAATTAGCGCTTCATTTGGCTTACGCTCTCATGGCCTACTAGTCGCATGATCAGGTGAAGCCAATGGGGTAAGGGTTTGTTTCATAGTCCTGACATCTGGGCGAATTGCAGGCTACAGTTTTATTACTTGTCCCATATGAAACATCAAGAGAGGACGTTGTTGTAAGTAATGTTGTTTTGTTCGCCACGTATGATCTTATGTTTCCCGCGCTGGTAGGTCGTCATTGAACGCAACTATCTACTCGCTGGCGTTAAAGGCCAACAGCCCATCGTGAAGGTAAGTCTCTCATCGAGGAGACAGATTTGCAATCCTTAATCTTTAATTCTAGGGTCGTCTTTACAGCCACGTTGACGTGGCGAACTCAGCGTGGCAACTCGAACCTCGCAACTCGCGTCTTTCCGCTCGGGAGCGTACCACGTCAACCATATCGACAACGTCAACCCAATCTTCTTTTGCCTTCGTATCCGACCCAGAAATTTCAAGCAGCTTTGCGGCTTCTCTGGAAAGTGGTCAAGTGTCTGACGCAGAGGAGATTGTGACTCCTTCACCCGCATTATCATCGCCCATCTCCTCGGCTGACGAGCACACGAGCAGTTCAAGTCAACGCCACTCTATTCCTGTGACTTCTAGTCCTGCATCGCCTTCATTGCCTGTACATGCTTTATCATCGTTCTCTTCCTTGGAGTCGCTCCACTCCAATTCAGGAAGACTCGTGACGCTTCATCTCGAGAAGGAACAGTCAATTATTTGGCCATCGTTAATTGTGAGCTTATGCTATCAAGGTCGTATCCATGCTTGAGCTCACCGGTTACACAGCAAGGACCAATCCCCCAGGAAATTTCGCCATGCGCTCCTGTTCCTATGCTATATGATTCCAGCTTGGAGTACAAATATAACATGGACCCCACAAGTCTCGTCCTATATGCCATAGAGCTTCACGACATCAGGAAAGATAAAGATGAAGCATTTGAGTGCTTTGTGTATGTGACGCCGGCGCTGAAAATCCGCTTCGTGTGTGACTGACTTCCTATCCAGACGAGCATGGCACCATGGCCACCTCCCCTCTGCTACAATGAAATTGGTGACTCACTATCTACCTATCCAAACATCATTGGACCATCTTGATGCATCTGAAGAAGGGCAACGTGGAACCGTGTCATATTATGTTCAGTCCATTGGCGGCCCGGCAGGTCTGGCCAAGCTTTTCTTGGAGGCCGGTCTTCTTCATCTCGAGGGAGCAGCTTCTGTCTTCCTGTCAGCGTCGTATTCCACGCTGTCATCCATCAGGATGCCGCCACATCCACAGCCCGGAGAAGGTGGAACAGAAGCTTGGAAGCGTGATAGGGAAGCCGCAGGTCGATACTTTGAGCGTGCTCGCGCTCTGCAGCCCGATCTCGACATCCCTGTCCTTCCTGATGAAGGCATCTCCCACCATGGCCTTGGAAGCACCCATGAACTAGAGATGCCATCTATAGAGATTCATCCTTCTGCCTCGGAGAGTGTCTATTCTGGAGAAGATTCGCTCTACTCAGAACAAGAGATCATCCCTCGCCGAAGAAGGCAGAAGAAAGAAGAGCTTGTCTTCATGGACGAGGTCAAGGGCAAGGATGACATCGATAGCGCATGGTACCTTTATGTCCCCAGTCTGGTGGGTGCTGGCACAGCATTGCTGGTTGTGGGTGTTATAGGCGCCCTTAGCCTTTCGTCATGGAGAAGAAACCAGGGATCTTGATGTGTACTCTGTGCTTCGGTGCTCTATCTGCTTTGTTATATATGTAGACTTTAGCTCTCGTTCTAGTTTTACTTGCTCAATTCTTTGTATTATTGTAATGCTATATTTGCTGCTTATGAATTCTTTCGTGGAAGTGACTCAAGAGTCAATGCGGCTCCGGAGGTCGATGATGCAGTTGGCTAATTATTAAGCTGACTTCAGGGATTGTTCTTGATCTGGACCATCACCGTCATGCGACGCACCGCTTGGTCCAAAGCTGCAGGCTCTGTGCCCTCTGACCGTCTACGTCCTGCGCAACGCCCACAGTCTGTCCCCCAAAAACAAAACCAAGGAAAAGGTAAAACGCAAGAACCTTCCAAAAGCAAAGCTATTCGTAAGCTCGAATCGCTCGCCGAAGGCGTTCGCAAGTCATTTGGCAAAGAGAAGGATCCGAATGGTGGATGTTTCTGCCAAGGCGAGGGCCCTTTGATTGATCTGAGCTTATAACGCTGAAATCAAGTCTAGCAAGAGAGCACGACCTTTCCCCATACACTGCCATATGCCGCGGTTGCGGATTGATCCTATGTGCCATCAACTTACCCTACTACGCATGCCCGCACTGCTCTGCAGCACTACTCTCAGACATTGCGCGTTCCTCACTTTCTGCCCGTCTTGATGAGGAGATATCCAAGCAAGTAGCAAAAGAGGAAGAGGAGAGGTTGCGAGTCGCCCAACAAGCACGCGATGCGGAGGGCGCGTTCCCTGTTCTCCTTGGTTCTACCACACCATCAGTTCTGTCGAGCATGCCTTCTCGTCCCACAGCCCAGACGCACAAAATATTATCTCTGAACTCCAAAACGAAGAAATACACTGTCTCATCGTACACGAACACCCCTGTCTCATCCCGTCCAGCATCCCGTGCTGAGTCTGAGGTTGAAGAGGTTCACAGAGTCGCGGCACCTCCCAAAGAGGTTGACTTCGTGAAGAGGACACCTGATCGAAAACATCCGTGGAATAATATGCGTATGGAAGTAATTTATGTTCCCGTGAAATAACAAACTGGCGGTGCTTATAAGGAGATTGTAAGGCCCCTTGATACCTCGCACATGCAGAGGGTGAATAGTAGGGTAGCGTAAAATACAGTATACCGGTGCTACTCGGTCATACAGATACAAGATACATGCAGCAGAAATATCAATAGACAAGCTTAAAGCCCCACTACCTAAATACCAATAGATGTGCGCGCGAGAGCAAGATCAAAGTCGAAAAGAGTACATAGTAATACATCTTATCTGTGAGATTACGGCGGCTCTTCTGGGAGTAAGTGTTGGAGTTCTTCCATATCGAATTTGAGCTGATCGAGGGCCAGCTGCTTTGCGGCTAGTTGAGCCCTGGCTACCTCCAATCCCTCTTCAAGTCGCCTGAGTTTTACAGGATGGGGGCTGGAAGGGCGTGACAGGGAACGAGAGGATGAGATAATAGGGGACGAATTGCTTTCAGGTGAGAAAGGGAGCGGAATCAGGTGTGGGTCCACAGGAAAAGATGTTAAACCAGGATTGTTCCAGGGTAGAATAGCGTTGGGCTGTAGAGGTGTCGCCAGCTCCATGTTTTGTTCGACATCTATACCATCATCCAGATGCTGAGCGTCGTGTGCGTAATAAAGATTCTGGTAAGATGGTAAGCCACAACGTCACTCTTGCGCGGATAATAGCACCTACTGGTGACTGCTGACGTAACAACAGCTTGAGAGCGCCAATTTCCTTTAGCAACTCATCCTCACGGGACTTGGCTGAACTTCGACTGTGCTGAAGTTCATGTTCCAGATGTGAGACCTGAGAGGCCAGCCTACACCACGGTAAGGATGAGAGCACAAATAAAATAACGAGCCAAGGACCCTACCTTACGCATTCCTCCTCAATAACCAGGATTTGTGGGAAATCGGGAGGTTCCCCGCCATTAGACACCTGCAAAAATTATTCGGTGATATGACGCAATGATTGGCGTGTCACGAACTCTACGTTTCCTTACGGCCACCTCAATCAATGCCTTCCTCTCCGCTTGAAAGGCATCAAGCTGGGAGGCGTATGAGTTGATCTGATCATCCAGCTGCGCAATAGAGCGTTGTGACGCAGAATCCGAAGAAGCTATGGGACTATCGTGAGATGATGGTTGCGCGACCACATGTGAGTCAGCTGGCAGGGTGAATATTGTATGCAGTGTTGGTGTAACCTGGATGTCGGTATCAATTGTGAGAGGTTTCCCCGGGATAATTGGTTGGTGCGAGTGATCAAGGGAAGTAATTCCCGGCTGTGACGAGGGGGCAACAACAGGGGTTGCATCTGCTGGGATGCATGCAGGTGAAGCCGCGGAGCCCCGCGCACGCTCAAGCTATAGAAAATGCGTAGTCAATACGACTGTATCAACGGTGGAAAAAATGCAACCCCCACTTTTCGTGCTAAACTCCGTATTTCAATTTCAAGAGATTTATTTCTAGTGTTGCGGCCTGCTAATACACGGAGACAGTCTTCATCGGTCATTGGTTTTGGAGGCGGTATTTCGCTTTCGGAGGTTCGAGGACGGTGCGGCGGTGATATGTCCCTCTTTTGATGATGTCGAATGGATGCTTCCAATACGACCTCGCGTGCGGCGACTTTTGCCTCCAGTTCAGAGATACGGAGGTTGGCCTCTTCCACGACCTTGCAGTGTGCTTTGCGCTCGTGGTCAAGCTCGTTGCGCAACCTAGTCATGATAGAAACACCGTACTCCAAAACATCCTCAGAATCCCTGCAGCCTGTATCACTGGGTGTAAATTGGTTTTCAGTGAGTTGATCTGGGTATTATTTTTTTGGCGTTTAATCTAGATGTCTGCGAAACTAATATAAAGAATGGACAGACGTAGATGTTTTGTTATATCCATGCGACTGCAAGGCCACATGCTCCAGTCACTGGACATCTGAACTAAGAAATGCAACAATGCATGAGCGACAGACATGGGTTCGTTTGCAGATTGCTATGCACCTTTCTGAATCAAGTCCTCAACGACATCTTTGAGATCATCTCGCTCAACTTCGAGCGCCTTTGCGAAGGTTCTCCAACGTTCAATTTCATGGGACAAGTTTACCCTCTCGCGTTCCTTCGCCGCCAAGTCGACTATATGTTGAGCTTTTAAAGAATCGACAGTATCGATAGTTTTGAGAAGGCGAGCCTGCGTCTCTGATGTACGAGCAATATAAGCCTCTATCCGAGCTTCCAGGCAGGTAATCTACATCATTAATAAATATATCTATCAATAATATTTCCCTGACTGACTGGACTATGACCACTGACCTGTTCGTCTCTCTTCCGGAGAGCTTCTTTTAAGTCATCTCGCTGATCCTTGTGGCCCATATGTACCTGGATATTTTATACAACAATCTATACATCCAACCGTAGATCAAATTTCAATACCACATGTAACACATGCAAGTTCGGGAAGGGTGCGGGCGTGAGAAAGAATTCTTAAGCTTACACAAAAGTCTCTTTTCGCGCAAGCAGCTCAGAGTTGCGACCAGCCAGCTTGGTCTAATCACACAATGTCCAATGTCCATATGTGTCTACGTTGTCAGACGGTTTCGCTATTCCGAGTCAGGCCTGGAGGCCGATCATGAATCCTGACAAGCCTGCAGTCGATCAAGAACTCCGTAGAACGTCGAGGCATAAGAACATGATTGATCACGAATCCACTGGCCGACCCTAGCAAATGAGTCTTGACTTATCGTGCCGCACTTATAGAATCTAGACAGAGACCAGCATTGTCCGCACATCATGGCCAAATCCCAAAATGGTCCAGCCAGTCCACTGTGGCTAGCATTCATGCACCCACGTCACTCAACAATGGAAATTTTTGTGGATCAGATACTCGGACCAGTTTTCTCTGGCATATATATTCAGGTCAACTCTCCATGGTAGACTATCATACCTTCACATTCTCTAAATATCGAACTCGCTGTTCTTGATTGCATCATAGACTTGTATTGGTGCGCACTCTTTGCCTTCAGGACTGGTGCCATCCTGACCTTTGATCTTCGTAGCGTTGCCGCCATGTGTTACTTTGTAGTCCCCATCCGTACTTGCTTCAAGTGCCACCAACACAAGCCACTTTTCGACGAAAAGAGCAAGGTATGGTAATCATCTATGCTTGAAAGGGTTTCAGATTCATTCGGCTCGCCACGTTGTTCCCAACAGCAAGGATCAACGTATATAGAACCTCCCCAAGACTGCTATTCGCGATGGTGTATTTTCAGTGGCGAACACTCTAATGCTTGCAGTTCCTGCTGGATCACATGCAAACAAACGTCAGTGGCAGTCTTTCCCGCTGTCTTAAAGAGACTGACATGTTTCACACTCTGCAGATACAGCAAAACACGCGAAATTCGGGGTGGCTCACCTTCATACGTTTGCGACATGTGTATATCGAGTCCTCAGTAGTGCCGCCAATGCCACTCGCCAAATGGTGTAGGCAATGATGTGCTTCGTCGGCGGGAAACTGGTCGGTTTGCTGGGTAAACAAGATCTCCCGCAAAACAATATTTGGCAAATGGCGTTTCCGCATCATTGCCCCTCTCCAAGAAATAAAGTTCATTACTTCTTCTGAATATGTTGGACATCCACGATTGACCATTTCACATCATGATCCTCAAATCGCCTTTTGTGCTGCCTTTGCATCATCGCTGAACGGTCCCCTCTAATGATAATTCAGTTTAAACGGTGGTGCTGAGGATATACTCCACTAAGTGGCGCCAGAGTTGAAGGTGCTGTAAAATCAGAGAGGAAGACGACCCTCATCATTTTGTCAGATGCGTGCATGAACTTGCAAGTTGTGTGCACTTATCTTAAGGTTGTTTCTTGTTGAAGTTGTCTGTCTCCCTGACATGGTACTAGCCGTGGGAACTACAGAGAACACCATGTTGCTTTCCAAGTTCAACGTTCAACTCCTGCTAATTGTGTACTGCGAGAAATTTGTTTTATTGACACATCATGATAGCCATGGATGTCTTAAAATTGAATGCCACATTGCTCACCGCTCTGCTTCTTGCCCTAGTCAGCAAGTACATCATGATGGGAAGTTGGAATGGGTTTGTGAACTTCAGCTCTCCACAGCACTGGGATCACTGTGTCACAGTTCCCCATCTTCCTTGATATCATTGTGGATATTCAGGTATCTGATCAATGAGTCTTTGTGATCTGAACAAGTTTCCAGACTTGGAGCATGGAATGGAGACCAATGGTAATGCGCTGTTCAGTACCGGTACTGCATATTCAATATATTATAAGCAGTGATCTGAAGTGAGGTCAACTCATTGCTATGAATCCCTTTCAAGCGACTCAAGCTGATGTGTTCTTGA
Organism: Suillus luteus UH-Slu-Lm8-n1; assembly: GCA_000827255.1. Classification (NCBI taxonomy): domain Eukaryota; kingdom Fungi; phylum Basidiomycota; class Agaricomycetes; order Boletales; family Suillaceae; genus Suillus; species Suillus luteus. The sequence continues at coordinate 68,390 of KN835239.1, forward strand.
AACTGGGTGTGAGTGCGAATCCTGCTATTAGGTGTATCCTGTATCATTGACAGTGATGTTGTTGTCCCAGTATCCTTATGGTGCGGCTGCCTGTGGTCTATAATCACTTTTCATTGACATGTTTATTTGTCTCCATGTGGTAGTTGCACTAACAGCGCTGTGGGTAAGCTTAACAATAACCACAAGCTTTGGCTGAGACTCATGCTCACACTTGAACATTCAGTTATATGACTACATACTGTGCATACCTGACATGTGTTAGAGCTAAGACATGAAACACGCTCAGTGTTTGAAGACAACGACTAATGATTGCTACACCTAAGACACGAAACACGCTAGAGAACGTATCATAAGAGACAGCGGGACAACAAGAGACAGAAAGCATACCTCAGTGTTTGAAGACAACAACTGAGGTATGAACGACAATGCGGTACATAGTATATATACAGGAACACACGTGACGGAAGAGGAAGAGGAAAAGGAAATGTACTATGCGATGACGATGATGATGATGACAGGAATACAACACACCCCCACAACATGATAATGTTGCGACTATCTACAGAGAAGAGAAAGACCAGACTGATGATGAAGGGTAACGGAGTTGCAACTGAGCATATCATGCTCTTCAAGCAGATAAGTGATGTAGTTGGTTTGATGTATTTATAGTTTGCATGTAGTTCTGTTTCATTTAAATTGAATGCCAAGGTGCAAGAATGGACGATTGCTGGCAGCAGCGAGTCCGTCGTCGACATGCCACGCAATAATGCAAATGATACACTCCCCCTTCGCATTGACGTGATCGTACACAAAGACAGCGTAGTCAGCTTCTATGCGAAGAAAACCCAGGTGAGTAAGAACTTCTCTCAAAAGTTCATACCAATCATAGGCTGCCTGTTTCAGACCATAGAGCAAAGACAAGAGGTGGCATACAAGCAAGCCTCCGCATGCCGCAAAGTGTTCACACCCAGGTGGTTGACACATGTACACATCTTCCGTTAGCTTCCCCCATAAGAAGGCCCGTTTTGCATCGAAGGCATCGAGTTCCCAGTTGTTGCAAGCAGCAAGTGCGGAGATGATGTGAATAGATGCTGCCTTAGCAACCGGTGCAAACATCTTGCCAAAATCAATACCAGGGACCTGTGAAAATCCCTGTGCCACAAGCTGAGCCTTAAAGACTGACCCACCCTTCAGATCCTCACGAAACTTGAGTACCCAGTGACAGCCAATGGACTTGTGGTCGGAAGGAAGAGGGACGAGTTCATAGACGTTCATCTCCGACATCAGGTTCATCTCTCTTTTCATCGCAGCAAGCCAAGAGTCCCGGTCCGAACGATGCATGGCTTCATCATAGGTGTTCAGAGGGATCTTCATGTTATAGCCTGGGGCGTGTGGGTTGCATCTGGTATCACTGCGAATGGAGATGCATGCTAACTCGGAAACAATCAGATTGGCGAGGATGTGAGGAAAACCTACAGTCTCATCATCAACGCAAATGGCATCAGCATTGAGGTCATCAGAGACTGGGAGAGGATGAGATGGGGCAGGAAGAACGATGGATTGAGTGGCAACGGGAACAGGAGGCACGAGGGAGGGAATACCATTGGCAGGCGGAACACCCTGAATGCGGGTGAGACGCAAGTCACGCTGGCGATTAAGACGCACAGCATCTGCGGCAAGGCATTCATGGAAGAGATGACCTTTCTCAGTGGGGATTAGGGTGTGACCGGAACGATGGACAGGTGTGTCGTTGGCAGGAACAGAAGGGGTAGCAGATGAAGGGGTAGTATCGACGACAGGTGAAGAGAGTGGCTTGACGATGGCAGTGTCGTCCTCATCGTCACTGTCTGAAGTAGGGAAGGGACGATTCGAGAAGGATTCATCGAAGATGATGTCGTGGGAGTTGAAGAATGCACCCGTGGTAGAGTCGCGACAACACCAAGCCTTCACACCCAGAGGATACCCCATAAAAATCGCTTCACGTTCACGTGGGCCCAACTTTTCCTGCAATTCAGTCGGAATTCGCACAAAGCAACGCGCACCAAAAACATGCAGATGAGAGACATCAGGTTTCGCACCATGCAGCATCTCATAAGGGGTCTTGCCTGGCAGAAGGGCATGAGATTCAGAGCGATTGAAGAGGTAGGCTATGCAAAGAGCTGCCTCACCCCATAAGGAACGAGACAGACGAGCATAGTTGAGCATGGCATACATTCTACCCTCAATAGTGCGCAGAACCTGCTCTGCTTTGCCATTTTGCTGATGCGAATATGGCGCAGACAGTTGTCGCACGATGCCAGCAGCCTCAAGATCCGCCGTGAATGCAGCATTCAAAAACTCACCCCCATTGTCGGACCAAAACACCTTCACACGCAAGCCAGACTGAGTTTCCCAGTGAGCGCGAACAAGACACCATGCATCAAGAGCTTGGTCCTTAGTGACCAAGAGTTGAAGATTCAGGATGTTGGTGTGATCATCAAGAAAGACAATAAAGTAGTGTTTGTTGTGAGGTGTAATGACGGGGATCGGTCCACAAAGATCGGAATGAATGATGTTGAGAAAGCGAGCTGCACGAGGAGACTCAGATGGAGGATGGGGACGACGAGGATGCTTTCCCATGATGCAAGACTCGCACTTTGACAGAGCTGAACCCAGAGATACAGTCGCACCAGTGGCAAAAAGAGGAAGACGATGAACAGCCTCACCACCGATGTGTCCAAGTCAGGTGTGCCAGAGGTCAAGAGTCGGTGTGATATGCGTGAATGCAGAGAGATCAGGTGGGGAAGGTGGCAGGGTAAGCGTGACAGAAGGACAGGACTGAGGCACAGGCAAAAACTCAAGATTGACATAACAAAGATTGTTTGCCATTGGGATAGCACCAAGCTCAGTTCCTCTGTACACGAGCTCACAACGAGGTGGAGAAGCGCGAAAAACGCAGTCCCAACCCTTGCTGAGCATCCAACCCACTGACAACAGATTCAGCATCGCAGAAGGTGCATGCAGGCAGTTCAAGAGACGAACACGATGACGATTTCCACCGATCGTCAGAAGGGCGACACAGTCTCCTCATCCTGAGGTGCCAAGACTGCTGTGATTGGCAGTACGAACAGTCACAGCATCCGCAGTAGAGTAGGACCAGAAGTATGAGCGATCCTGGATGAGTGTGGTCGTGGTGCCTGAATCGAGGATGGTGTTAAAGCCTGCAGCAACGATGCAAGAGAGAACTGCAGTGTCCACATCTGGTTCCTCGACAATGGAGGCACAGGAGAGGTCAGTGAGGAAGGAATCCATAGCATTGAGAGTGCCAGCGAATGCAGTAATGGTGGTGGCAGGAGGTGCAGTAGCTGCAGGAGCGGGAGGAGGAATCACTGCAGCTGCGGCAGTTTCGGTCTTCATCTCCTTCTCCTTCCCCTTCATCCAGGGAGCCTGGCCAGCCATGCCACCGCCCTTTGCATAGCAATGCGCATGATCATGATCACCCTTGTTGCACCCGACAGTAGTGCAGAAAACACCGTCAGGATTATGACGATGTTTGCAGAGGCCGGTGATGGAGTTGACAGCCCCAGTAGATGAGGGCGGTGTAGTAGCGGCATTAGCATACTCTGAGCCTGGTGCACCACCGGCAAGAATATTCTCGTCAATAAGACAAGCAGCCTCGGCTGAGATGCGGGCAACACAAGCGTCGAAGGCAGAAGCGGATGGGAGTGGTGACGTGCTCGAAGATGGTGCGCAAAGAGATCCTGTAAGGACGGAGGCAGACCCAAATGAAGAAACGGAGGTTGATGTATGCATGGGGAGAGTGAGTGTGATGAGAGCCTTGAACTGGGGCCATGTCCCAGTCTTTGGCAAACCACGCAAAAGCTGAAAAACGGCTTCAGCATCGGTGTAAACTGCCCCCATGTGAAGCAGATGCTCGCAAAGCACACAGTGCTGACCAACATAGTTGGAAGCATCTGTGGCATCCTTCATTTGGAGCACATATAGGCTCTGTCGGACAACATGTTGAGAACCCATGTCCACCTGTCCGAAGTGAGATGAAAGAATCAACCAGGCACCACGTGCAGTCACAGAATGATGAGTCGAAATGAGCTGTTGAACAGTCGTGGAATGACAATGAGTGATGATAGACTTTGCCTTGAGATCATTGATTAGCCATTCACGAATGGCCTTCGACTCAGCAGCAGTAGGAAGGCACGGGTCAGCTGGGATTGGTTTGAAAGAGGCACACCCCAAGACATCATCGGGATCAACGGTGTCCATAACATGGCACCATTGATCCTCAATGCCGAGAGCATAGGTGACCTCCCTTTTCCACGCAAAATACGTATCCGGGCCCGTCAATTCCGGGATATGGTCAAGCTTTCCCATGTCGAAGAAAGCTGATGAGAAGAGTTAAAGCGAGACGCTGAAACAAAGGCGTGTGCCAGTAGTATGTAGCTCGTGGAGATTTTGTCAGAAATTGTGGCTCATAACCTGTTAGAGCTAAGACATGAAACACGCTCAGTGTTTGAAGACAACGACTAATGATTGCTATACCTAAGACATGAAACACGCTGTAGAGACTCGATCCTGAGTAGCCTCACAATGGCCCATTTTCATATGTAGGTCAAGTCTACAGTACTACGCATGAAACGCGACACTAGCGCGACAAACGCGACGCACGCGCAACATGCGCGACATAGGCGACACTTGCGCGACTTGCGCGCGCCTAAGCGCCTTATGGCGCCTGACTTCCCACAGCCTATCCCCATGTCCAACTAAGTTCCCAGGTGTGTATTTCTCCATTTATCATTTATTTCATTATCGTACCATGTTTATTT